>JAVQJZ010008581.1:0-16591 GCA_036025355.1 Leiopotherapon unicolor
CAGTAAAAGCTCATTAAGGGAGCTGCTGGTATTGATTAAAATACCTGCAGGCCTCACATACAAAGATTCTCATATCACAACAATATATTAAAAAAAAAAAAAAAAAAAACAACTGGATGAAAGGAAATATAAGAAAGAAAGAGCGTTCGTACAGTACATTTCTCAGATGTGATCTCAAAGGCAAACTCCCTGTCCGATCTGGTAGACAATATCATTTTTTTCAAAAGACTATTCCTGGTTTTGTTCATGAAATGAATCCTGAACATGGCATATTCTCAGGAAACTCTGAACTGTTAATTTTAATGACTGGGCAGGAACAGATCATTAGAAATTGATAAAAAAAAAGAAAAGATTTGAATTTAACTTAAATGTTTTGACATTTTCTAAATTGAATCTGATGCCAGAAACACACTGATCAAGCTAAAAACAGACTTTTCATTTAAATGAATTAGCAAGCAAAAAAAAGGTCCCAACAAAATTTAACTCAGTGAGCGTCATACGTGTTTGTTGCTCATCTAATAGCTTGCGTGATTTCCTACATTTGTTCGTGTTACTGTGTCCACCCTCTGTAATTATCCGCCATTATTTATCTGAATGGGAAAAAGACATACACCAGAGCAGACGTGCCCATTTAAGTGGCGACAGCTCTCGGAGCAACCTCATTGTCAGCGAGCTTGATATGATTTTGCGTACCTCATAATTAAGTGCCTGTTCATCCATCAGGTGATGTCTTTTATTTTTGCGGGAGCTGTGCTGCCGTCGGTGTTGTAGAAGTCTCCCCCTGTCATCTATTTCCAGGCCAGAATGAATCAGCCTCTCCTTTCTTTTTTGTTCATTTTGACACCCGACAAAACTCATCGCCTCTAAGGGAATTGGAGTAGAGGGTCTTGTTTTGTTCTGGCAGTTCTTTCAGGAATGGCCATCAATCAGGTGATCTATTGTGTTACAGAGGGACCTTTCTCTATTGAATTCACGACTCGCCGCAAAAAAAAGAAGAAGAAAAAAGCAGATGCTACAAAGGTATTGAAAGTTTGCGGGGTACATTATAATCAGACGTGAAAGAGCCGCGGTGAAAAGACGAAGATGGAGACGAAGGGGGCATGGCTTCATAATGATTCCACCGCCAGTTTATATGTCAGGATGAGGTCACCCCATCGGGGCGACGCGTCTCAGCTTGGATTGGAGGAAATTTATTATATCGATATCTTCTCGTGATTATTCTCCATGGACCATGCAACGCATTTTCCAGTGATTGAAAATAAAGCCAAGATTGTGATGAAGCGCTGCAATAAAATTTAAAAAATGACTTGAATTCCTTTTATAATTGGCTTTTTTGATTAAAAAACAGTACATTAATGTGTTGGGCTGCAGCTGTTTAATCAGCCTGACACTGAGTTTTCTGAATATGTTTGTTTCATGACAGCCCGTTAGAAAATGAGGAACAGAAGAAGAGAAAAAACCCCCCAAAAAACTGGGCTGATCGATGAGTGGGTCTGTGGCGAGCTACAGCAAACACATTTACTTCTCGTTTCAAAGAGTGCAGATCGGTTTGTAAGTCTTAATTTGCTGGCAGCGTCGGTCAGAGCCGGCGCTCTTCGGGCCGGAGCTGCCCGGGCCGAGGGGTAAACAAAGTAAAGGCATTGTTTAGAGAGCCACGGATGGAGGAGAACCAGAAACAAAACAGGCGAGCAGGGCGAAATTCTGACTGCGGTGCATCATTTCTGCCGACGAGGACTTTGGGAACAATGCCTGTTTGTTTTGGGTTCAGAAAAAAAAAGAGATTATTCTGACAAGCCTGGAGGTTAGTGATCCCCAGAACCATTTCTCTGAGTACCACACTGATGTCAGAGCTCGTTTCTCAGCATTTCTCAGCATTTGCAGCATCGTTACGGGACCCAGCAGAGCTAATGCTGCCTCTTCAGACGCTCACACAGAAATGTTTATCGGTAAAACTCACAAATACCCACACAGCAGCAACAACTTTCTCAAGACAGTATGGATTTAATGAAAGGGAACGAACTTTGTGAATTACTTTCCTCTTGTCTGACACTCGTTTTTGAACAGCTGCTCATGGTGCAACTTTTTTTTTGCACCACCTCGTACTGAGAGGCTCATTTTCATTTTTGCACATTTGATAGTGTAACAGTAGTCACGCTGTGCTGTTATCTGCATGCACGCCTGCCTTTAAAAAGAGGTGTTTTGGTGGCGTGCAGCTCTCTCGGGATGCCGGTAACAGAAGCTCCAAGTAGCACTTCACAGAACATATCGTAAACACCTTTAGTGCTCTGTGAGCCAATCGACTTTCTCACGCAAAGTTATTGATTCTTCGCTGTGCATTTCTTTCAGACATTCTTATCAACCACATCTCTCTCTCTCAGGTTTTCACATCGCACCATAATTACCCACGGCCCTCGTGACGACGCCAGCCTGGGCCTCCGCTGCCGTGGCGCTCGTTACGCTGACATTCATACATGGCTCGGTCTCCCTCTCTGATACTTCAGCGTGGCTTTCGATTACTGCAGACTGAAAGTTAAAAAAATGAATGTTCCCACCCGCTGCCAGTCCGGGCCGACATGGCTCCCACACAGTGTCTGTTCTGAGGTCTCCTGTGGAACAGTTTTGTCAGCTGTGCGGTGTAGGAGTAGTTAATGACATGCTTACTACAGATGTCTCTAATGAGTCATGACAGGCAAACATTGGAACCCAGCCGCGGTTATTAATTTCACCGGACAGGCCTTGATTTGAATAGTTGTACTCGAGATGCCGTGGTGAACTGGGTTTCAGTAATAATTGATTTTTTTCTTAAATAGTAAAAATGTCACCACAGAGTGATTACTGTGATACCATAAAAAAAGTCTTTGGATTTTTATGTTGCAGTCAGACAGCATTTAATTTAAATTTTTTTTATGATTTTTGCCAAATCTACAGGGCATCTCTGATTTCCTTTCAGAAGCTGTCACAGACACAGTTTGAATGAGAATATGCGAAATTAAGCACATTACTGAAAAAACACGATTTGTCTTGGTCTTTGCTGCCACTTTTTTTCCCCAAAACACTGCACCGTTTTGCATAAATTTTACACTTTCAATCCCAAGATATTGATATTGGACAATACAGTAAAATGCTGCTAATGTTTCGTAACATTTAAATGAATAGTTTGACATTTGCGGCGAGATACGTATTCGTTTTCTGCCAATTTGGATGAGAAAATCAATACCATGCTCATTTTCTGCTAACTATAAATTAATACAGGCAGCAGGTGGTTAGATCAGCACAGACACATAAAGACTAGAAAAAGGGAGCAACAGCTAGCCAGGCTCTGTCCAGTATCTAAATCCACCTACCAGTGCCTCTTGAGCATGCTAATTAACAAGTCAGCATCTTAATCTGTGCAAAAAACTATTTTTTTAATCGCCTTTTTAGTGAGAGATATGTGCCAGACTTTTCTGAGTCGTTTCCAGGCAACCAACAGAGACTCCAGAAAGTAACTGGCACCAGCCAAGAAACGATACCGGACTAAACTTGAACTCAAGCCAATTTAAAAAAAAAAAAAAAAAAAATCAAGTGAAAATGTCTAATTTCCTCTGTAGCTGCTGCTTCTAAAGAGCTCTGTGACTCCATTGATTTCCATTTAAATGGATGCAGCTTATTTCTCAAAATTCAAGGTGAATCCATTTCGGAAGTTCGGCTATAAGAAGCATCTTCCCTTTTACAATACCTGCCTCGCTGGTGGATTAAGGAGATATTAAGGTTTGAAGAAAAATTCGCTTTGGGCCATATATGTGTGATTGACAGCTGTCTCATCCAATCACAGTCAGCCGCTTCCTCCTCTCATCTCCTCTTAAACTTCCTCTTCCTCCTCCTTTTTTCGCTGACTAAATTTTGATTTTTCAGTTGTCTCAGCCGCTGCCAAGATGCCAGCGAAGAGTAAAATAGGATGCTCAAAACATTTCCTCATCAATCGGTCGATGTCAGGGACGGCGCTTCCACGCTTCTCTCCGTCGTCGGCGAGACACACTCGATGGACTAAAAAGAGGAAGATTGGTGGCCGCCATTATAATACTCTTCTCTTTGAGTCCGGAGTGAGATTAAGGGAAAGGTTCTCCTTTGAGACTCACGAGATAAAGACTTTTTCACTCCCGATGCCCTCGAGAGACTCGGCAGAAATGATTAGGTTCATGTGCCACTCAATTATCTGTTCCCTTAAAGCATTCTCTTTGAGGATGCAATTATACGGGATGGATGTGAATGAGGATGTTGGACACTGTGATGTGGGGCTGGCCACTGGTGGGGCTTTAAATTTGGTCAGCTTTAATAGATCACACATGTCTTGGCAGTGTTTTGTATTTTCATTCACTAGACAAGAGTCATATTCTTTATGGAAAAAAAAAATAGGGAAAACGGGACGGCGTGCAGAGAAGATGACGTTTCCCTTTTCCATCTGTTCAATTAATTTGCCATGAAAAGTGCTCCCTGCGCTTTTCTAAACTTCTGCTCTCTCGCTGCCACTTTCTTCTGATCCGACGGCGATGACCGAAAGCGAGCTGGACTCCGTTGTTTTCGGGCGAAAATTTATCGCGGTGGCGTTGTTACAGGCGTCTTTGTGGAGTAGCTTCGACTGTACGCTGTACTGCCTCGCCAGATCAGGTTTCTTCTGTTCCCCCCGCTGAATCTCCCCGAGGCCCAGCTGCCTGGCAAAGCGTTCATGATTAAATGTGAGACACGAGCCATCCTGCCAAGAGAAAGCTGGAGGAGGGGCTGCTGGCTTAGGACGACCACAGTTTGGAATTTCTTTGCTGTTTGTCATACACACAGAGAAAAATGAAAGCAGATGTAGGAGCGGAGGGAGAGTTGGGGGGGAGAGAGGAAGGGAGAGAGAGGCAGTCATCAAAGACAAGAGGTCTCTCAGGCAATAGATACTGTAGGAATAAATCTAAAGCAATATTTGTAAAGCAATATACAGTACGCCGTATACGGAGCAGGCCGCCAAGCCGGGTTTTAATTATACAAACAGTTCTCATGAGGCACAAACAGCCTTATTGGCAGAGATGAACCACAGTGGGCGGGCTCAAAGAACCACAGTTTTTTTTCTCGCTAACATGTTAAGTTACATTAAAGCTGCACTAATGTTGTAATTACATGGGAAAGAAGAGGAACTAATATTTTCATATTAGCATTGAATGACTGCGGCGAATGTGAAAAGGACTGCTTGCATTATGGTCCCGCAGAGATTTCTCTCTCAGCGTTGCAGCTCTGCGCCTGCAGCATTTCTTTTTTTTGCTTTTGAGACTTCAAACTTAGCGTGTGGTTCGCTCGCCTCCGTGCTCTTTTTCCTTCTCCAAAAAAAAGTCAAATGTAAACAGGTTGGTCACTTCTGTCCAACAAAACGGGACATGGGGAGGATGAACGTTGAGGCTCAGCCGGCTTTAATTTGCTGCTGTACGACAAGGCGATGTGAGAGTCTAAAACACTGTAGAGGTTTAAAAGGAACATTGATGATTTATCTCCTATTTTGCACACTTTTAATGCACATGAAGATTATATTTGACCTCTTATATACACATAAATCTCATGTCCACGTCACAGTCACTGGCTGGATTAGTCACAGGTTTTTGTTTTAACCACAATGTCCAGTCAGGAAGAATAATCGCAGCGTAAGATGATCTACAGCCCGACACAAATCACAGTAACAGTCGACTGCAGACCCGCTGATTCATTTCCATATTTCTGTCTCACTGCTAAATGATAACAGGTGGGACCTTATGGTTTGATGTTGTGTCTTTGAAAGACACAGCTTGTTTTTTCTGTTTTTCTTTGCTGCCTGCAGTGCAGATGCTTTTATTACAATCTCGTCTTTTTTAAACACTCTTGTTATTTTAGCAGTTTCGAGATCATAATTGCACTCTGTGCATGTGTGCCATTTTGCAAATGTCTCACATTTTTCTCACCTGTCCTCAAAATAAGTATCTTTCAATGCATCAGAACAATGAGAGAGGTAGAGAGACTGCAATTGAAAATCTTTTTGCATTTACATTTACAGTCAGTTTTTAACCTTTCTGTTATTATGCGTATGGTGCAACATGGGATATGGTCCTCAAAAAAGCTGATGTCACTGTTGTCAAGACTAGTTGGAAGAGAAAGACTGAGAGAAAAGGGAATTGTTAGAGAGACAAAGAGAGCGAAGGAGAGAACAAGCGGTGGTGTCTGATTGAGGTGTTTGATCCAGGTCACGCTGCGGTCTAATCATTGTAGCCGCGGATAGCCACTGTTGGTGGGGTGTTTTATAAAGGACAGATGGTTGTGCAGGCCATCTCTCCAGGACCTAATTCAATTGAAGAATAAATGAGTTCTGTTGGTAATTTGTAGATAACCTGTGCAGTGGCCGAGCTTAAAGGGAGATAAGAAACGACACAGAAATGAAGACAAGAAAACGAGACAATTTTTCACCCTGCCTTTGCTAAATTAAACTTTTCCCCAGTCCCCCTCAAACTTTAATTAAAACACACACTTGCATGCACATTGCGCACACAGGTTCACACGGTCGTGCACATCCACCAGATAATCCATGAGGAGCAATCAAGTTGTTTGAAAGAGATCAGTAGACAGAGAGCGGTGAGCCTGACTGGAACATAGCGGAGCTTCTCTATCTGTCCCTCCGTTGTTAAGATTAATCAGCGAGGTACACTCTGAGAGTCAATGGTCCTTTGAGTCGTAAAACATGGAGGTGCAGTGGGGATTTTTAAAGGGTCAGTTAAACCAAAGCTCCAAAAACATATTTTTTCACTCTTACAAGTATCTACAGAGAGGACAGTGTTGGTTTTATGTGTATCATCTTTGTATTAATATTCTGTCTTTTAGTATGTTGTTGCTGCTAAACTGACACAGAGGAAGTGAATGGAGGCTTTGAGCGATTTTCTACAAAGGAAAAAAAAACAAAGATAATGGTCCACAGCGGAGTAAACAATATGATTGTTTTGGGGGAAAAAAAGACTCATTTTTTGAAGCAGAGAAAAAAGCACAATGTAATTCTCCTCCATTGTTTTGGGGTAAAAACAGAAGTTTCGTATGTCCACGGTTAAAACTATGACGGCTGTTTTCGTGAGGGCAAATACAGAGTGCAGAAATACCAGAGTGGTGAAAATGGTACAAATATTGTGATCCGACAATTCCCAGTCACCTCATGGGTCACCTTGGGGAAAAGACAAGGAACTACTGGAACAAAAAGTGTTGTGAACGGGGACTTTTTTTTGGTTTTGTTTCTTTAGCCAGTAACACAAAGAAGCTCTCAGATGTGGCTGCGCGGCACAGCAGATCTGCCGATTTCAGCTCGGAGCAAACAACAAGCCAAACAAACAGCTATTGCCACCACGCGGAGCAGAAGTTAATGCAACAGAAGCCAGACGGCCATGAGTAACGCCTCGCCCATTAGACCGTCTGTGTGTCTCGACGTGATTTTGATTGGTTTCAAATTGTCTGTGAATCATGCAATATGCCTCTATGTCGCCTCTCATCGCTGCTTTTACCTATTTATATTTAAACCAGATGAAAAATAGGCAATGCTCTAAGATCATACTGAAACTGAGAGGATGGCTGTTCGTGTCCAACGACAGTATTTATAGGCTCATTACTTTCTTCAGGAGCAAATTCAAAACCTCAGCTTCATAAAAACCAAATATTCATCGAGACTGAATGGACCGTCTGTGCATCTGGTTTTTGAAACAAGTTTCCCACCGGCGTCCTTGCCTCCAATCCTCCCTGAAATTACACTGTTGCAGCTCTACTGAAACTGAACAAAGACACATTTGGTTGCAAATGGCGCAGCAAACCTCCACATGGTAGCGTTTTGTGGATGGGACCATTTAGTGACTTGTCTCCAAAGCAGTTCCCCTGATTCCTGTGCGATTACCAGTCAAAGACCCACTTTTGCAGTTGTGTTTATCATCTTCTCTCGCAGTGTTGATGGTTGGTGGCAACGCTGTGATCTGTAATTAATGCAGCGCCGAGGCATAACAAGTTGCGAGGCGCGTACGAGCCCAGACTTTACAAAAGCAGCGCGCAAAGTAGGACTCTTCACTTCGTGTCGGCTTTGAGTCGAGCCTTTGTCTTCAGTCTCCGAGGTGTTTCAGCGCGTATAGTTCCATAATTTATGGCGTTTTTAAGTAAAAACTAACCGCTGTTTTCGGTTGTCACACCCTCCGACAATGTTGTGATTTCAGACACAGCATGGATTTTGGGATCCAGACAGTCTCAGTACGTACAGCATCATCACAACTTGCTCATTCAAGTGGCACAGTTTTCAATCGGCACAAGCGGTTGAGAAAAAAATAAGTTTATTCCTTGAAATGAAATGTGTAGCTGTGATGTGAGGAATCATCACACATCTATATCTTTATTCAGTCTTGATGGACTTAACTGAGCTGTGTCGCTGCTGTCAAGGTAGGGTTAAGGTTAGATGTGTTTGCTTTGGATTCTGGGGGGAACTCTATGTGTGTGTGTGAGTGTGTGTGTGCGTTTCCTCGGCTCCTGGAGAATAATAAAGTATGTTTTTACTCAGTCGTTTTGACATCTTTTCCTTTTTTCTTCCTCTTCTTTTTCTTCTTCTTCTTTCTTTCTCTTTTGCCACAACTGTGCGGTTTCCAAAAGTAATAAACGGAGTCCAAAGAAGGCAACTGTGTAAATGTTTAAACCTGGTAGGTTTTCACTGTCCTGTACGGTGGGACAGATTATTTTTCAGCGCTGTGTCTGCATGTTTGCACACACTTTTCAATAAACAAGAACAAACCCATACTCTATACAGCGACGCGCTCAGATTTCTCCTTGACCGGAGGTAATTGCAACAGTGATGTGCAAAAAAAAAAAAGCATTTTTCAACAACTGCACTGAATTTTTTTTCCAAGGACTTGCACAACTTTAATTTCTTTGTAGGGTCTATTTTCCCTTCTTCTCCTCCACCGTGCTCTTTCCCCTCACAGATTTCCCACCACAGATAATTTTCAGGGACCGCAGCAGAGTCTTGAGATTCCCCGGCAGTATTTAGCGGTGGAAGTAAGTAGCTTCAGCAGCTCGATGAAATGCCTTTGAAACTGTGGTGTCTGTCTAAGCAGTGTACGCTCTGAGCGGAGCTGCGCTCAGCTGGGGTGAGGGGGTGATGGTATGCGTGCAGAATCACAATAGTCACCCCTGTTACGTGGTCTGAAGCAGATTTTGGGTTCAGGCAGCTTGTGCGAGTGTGAAGAGAGTTTTTTTTTTTTTTCTGTTGTGAAGACAGACCAAGAGAACAAACCTCCTCCTTTTAACTTTAAACCCTCTGCCACACTTGAAAGGGCGGGTCAGGTTTACATTAGCCCACATGTAAGTCAGCCAGTGGAGGATGTGCATGTGTTTTAGCATACAAGCACACAATACTGCATCCGACTGAAGCCAAAATATTCTCAAAACACTCAGCTTTGTCGAGGCGTCTTTATCACGAGTGCCATCTGAATTTCAGCATGAACACTAAGAGACTTAAATCGTCTGTTTGAGATTGCTCAATGATTTTGTTGGCTGACCTTCATGGCAGAAATCTCACATAGCTCTCCTCCTCATTGACTGTAATAACCATAAAATTGCGGTCTGTGGTGACGGGTCATATATGTCCCAGTGGTCACTCACTGCTGCGTCAGCACAGTTTGAAAAGGACTCGAATGTTATAACCTGTCTGACAACGATTGTGTTTCTTTTCTTGGAGCTCAGCTTCATGTGGGGATTCGAGTTTTGAGACAATAACAGATTTGCTACATTAATGTATTTTCATTGCGGTGGAGGTGGGGAGCGTCGAGATCCCGAGAATCCCCTGTGTGAATTTTAAGGGGTTTATTTCCACTTGGAAAAATTCAGTATTCACCCATACTGTGTTATTCTCTTTGCCATCCTCCTCTGTGGGAGCAAGGAATCCAGGATGAAAGCTTTTCATCCGTCCATCGATTGCTCCCTCTGCCACAAGTGCCGCGCCGTGTTTTCGCTGAAGTGTTTGCCTGAAATCTCGAGCACTGTGGAAACAGCCAATTGTGAAGTCCTCAGAGCAACCTGGGTTTCCATAAACCACAATGAACCGGCACATTACTGCCATCTGCATTCCAGTCAAGCAGCGGGGACTCGTGGATATACCGGCGTAATTGTTCTGGATCACTTACAGCCATTAGATTCACTGCGTGTTGATTGCCTCTCTGCGCGCAGGTCTATATGATGATGGATTCAGGTTTCGAGCTTCTGTTTTTCACACCAGGTGGGATGTCATGTTTCCCCATACATTTAGTCTGGCCACGTCCCGCCTACAGACAGAAAGTGGAAACTCTCGGATCAAGTGATGTCATTTAAAAGCCTCGAACTGATTCATCAGCAGAAAGGGATGTGTTGATTTTGTTGGCAGAGGGCTCACACAGAGAATTTGGCCCCATTACTTGTGATCAAGATTATGTTTCCTTTATACCAACAACATCATCCAGAGTCTCTTTTTTTTTCTTCTAATTAATTTTCTGTTTGGGTTAAACAATCTGGCTTATTTCAGGGATGTAAAATGACACTGAACTGTTCTGTTAGTCGGTATGGTCATTTTAGATCAGGTTTTAATCAAATGGGAAGTTATTGGAGTTACGAATGGAGGCTTGTATATAAACTGCTGTATTTGTTTTGGTCTTCTCAGTCTATCTCGTCACTTTATTCCATTTCCTCTGTGCAGGCTATTATCACACATTAACTGTTTAGTCTTAAACTCTAATCACGACTCCGCAGCAGTACGACTCACTTATACTGTAGATGAGCATTTTTCTTTGTTAAATGGCAAACTAAACTTGCAGTAAATCCAATCTACTTGTAATTACTCTAATTGCCATCAATGAGATATGCTAGCTGTGTAAATGAAGCGTCTTTTTACAAGATAGGATTGGTTGCTTTACGTGTTAGTTTAGCTAATAAACTGATATCTGAGCTCGCCTGTTTTCCTGTCTAATCATATCTTCCGAAAGACGGTCTGAACTATTTTTGAACCTGCGTTGAAATAAGCTTCCCAACGGATAACAGATAATGTAAAGCTAAAAATATAAATGGGGTGAAGAAAGGGATGTTTTAGTACAACATCATTAATATGTTCGATTACAGTCTGCCCATGAATCATTTTAGGTAATGTGCCGCCGCCTCCAGAACCTTTATGAGTTTTTGCTGCCTCTGTTCCTAAATTGGGGATGAGACATCCATTTGACTCGAAGAAGACATCATTTCAGAAGCGTTCATTTTCCAGCTATATACTCTTTTATTTCCTCGCGTTCACTGCTTTTTTTTCATACCGAGGTTTTCTAACTTCCAAACAGAAAGCTGGAGAAGTTTCAGCAGGTGGGTCGGAGGACGTGTTTGTTTACTTCTGTCTCTAACCTGATGAGGACAGACGAGATGGTTATCTCTGAGATGGTGATCTCTCGAGTGTTTTCCTCAAGGAGCTTTGTCTGTTTATTTTCCAACAATAGGAAGAAGTCATGGCTTAAGGACGTGTTTTGTTGGCAGGTCGCAGGTCAGCTCAGGAGTTAGTTATGTTAAGTCAGTTCAGGGATCATCTTCGCCGACCTTCACTTTTGTTGCTTTCTGTTTAAGCGTTTATGCAGCAGCTCTGCTGATGGAATAATCCAGAAAAACAACAATTAATTAGCAGGTTTAAGGTGAGAAAATGTACATTTCAAAATCAGACATTTGTCTTATCATACTGAAATAATAGTTCATCTCACACTTAGCATAATTTATTTTCTCCTCTAAGTGTGCAGAAAAGTTTTAGTTCAGGAGTTTCAGTTCAACCTGGAAGAAAAAAAAAATGTTTGATTCATTGACTGTCACCAACTTTTGATTCAGCTTTTGAGCATGTTGTGTGATACACTTGCATGTGATCAATCACATTTATGTGATTTTCTAATTAAGGATCGGCTTACGATTTTTGAGTGATGAGCTTGATGACTTTGTGCATCGCCGTCGATGACAGTAACCTTGTCGGCAATTCGTCTCCCGGCGTTGGAAGCGTGATTGTGATGTCGTCCGCGTGACAAAGTGCTCTTAATCACCAGATGACATTAGAATATAATCTTCATCAGGAGATTCTGATTATTATTTGACACGCAGACATATTTAACATTGCAGCTCAGGTGATGACAACCTCTTTCATCATATGTTCAGACTCTTAGCTTTTTCTTTTCTTCTTTCAGTACTTTTGCTGCCTCAGGATGCAACCGCAAGTGAGCATACTGTATGCAACTCGTACATTTTATTTGATTTTTTCCACATAAAACTGAAAATGAGATGGAGGGAGGATTCACACGTGGAGTCACATGGAGATAATTGTGACTCCAGAACCCGATATTATATAGATTTCTCCACACCATTATAGGAGCTGGTTCTATTCTGGGTGTTCATTACTGTCAGGACGCTGTAATGTATGAGTCTTCTCATTTACTGCAGCCGATATGGATTCCTTGTTGTGGGTTAATTGATAGGTCCATCCGAAAAAAAAAGCTTTAAAATGCACTGTGTAATAGCAAATAATAATCTATTGAAAGATTAACGGAGCGGCTCATGACAGGCAGCCCGAGACAAAGACTCAGTGGAAATGCAAAATCAAAATGTCAGACGGGAGAAAGAGGTGCCTTACAAATGAATATTGAAGAGCGAATTCATATTCCTGCGCTTGATTCCAGCAGCCTGCCAGCGTGTATAAAGGAATCAATGGTAATTTTCCAGAGAGAAGACAAACAGTCCAGTGCAGGAATATAAATATATTGTATTTCAGATCTAATGCTAACTCTCCACACGCTATCAGAGTACACTGGAGTGTGTATGGCACTTGAGATGACACACTTATCTTAGCAGCGGGGGCAATAACAAAAAAAAAAAAAAAAAGAGGCCGGCCTTTGGGATGGGAGCCGCAGACTCACCAGCCCAAGTGTTGCTAAATTGAAAACCTGCTCTCGAACATATCCAGACTGACTGGGTGCGTTACTCTGTCAGCTTTTAACCAGGCAAAGGAAATTACAGCCATGACCTCACGGCGCTCACCAGAGAGAGACACTGAGAAGTAATTTTGCTTACGCGGGGAGAAGGAGGAGGAGGAGGAGGCAGGAGAGGCAGGACGAGGCGGGGACGAGGGTGCAGATCTGTATAAGCACTGCGGCTCCTCCGGTTTAGAGCTGCGAGCGGCCATTAAATTAACATTCAATACATAGAGGGGTTCAGCTGGGGCATGAAAGGGGCTGGAGAGCGAGAGAGAGAGCGCCTGCTAAAGCAGACCGGAGGCCCTATCAGCTCTTTTTTTTATGGAGCCAAAGCTAGTTTTCAGATTAGTGATGATGCACGGTGGAGGAAACTGCAGCAGAGTGGCCTTGCACTTCAAAATTTCCCCCGTCGTAAAGCAGAAAAACAGCAGCCTGTTGGACAATCTACTGTATATAACAGTAGTAAAGGTTTATATTTTTTTGACTAATTAAAGTGCCGGAGCGAACAGGCTGGTGGGCAGAATGGATAGAAAGTTATGTAGCTTTTAAAATAAGCTATTACATCTTGACAGCAGCTACCGGCTTCCTGAAGTTAATAAATGAGTGCAATTCACTTCCTGGAGCGATGTTGCGGTTTATTCCCCCATTAGGAGGCAGTGGTCCACCCATTCCAATCATTCTTTAATTAGAACTGTTGTTATTTAGGCTGTCACGGGAGGTAATACCTCGTGACAGCGTCGGCATCATTTTGGCAGGCCGCAATCTCATATTCATTGACAGGGGGCTTTGGTGCTGCTCGCCGTCGCTTCATCTACCCCACCGGACTCAGCGGTGCGCCAGACACTTCCAGATGACATGTGCGCGTTTTCATGGAGATCTCCGGCTCGCCCACGCAGACGTCGAAGTGTCGTCTGTTGTCGGCGTGGAAACATGCGTGAAACCAAGTGTTTTTTGGGTTTCTTTTAATTTTTTTTTTTTTTATTATTGAGACTGGTGATTACTTTCCCAGATTGCCTTAACGTACCGTTGAGTCACAAAATGTTTACACAGCAATGGGAGAGGCTATAAAGTGAAACAGAATGGCTCAGCGGGCATTTATTCATCCATGCAGTGACATCCATCCATAAGTCTGGATCTGGTCCTTAACTGCAATTTGTCTGAAAAGAACTAAGTGAAAACTAAAGAAAAAAATCTATATGAATAAGAAGCATTATTATGATATAGAGTGGGCTCAGGTTTATTTTTTTATTTTTTTATGGCGGCCCAGCAGGTCCAAGACGGTTAACTTCATAATGGGCTTGGTTTCATCTTAATAAACACATCCCACGTGTTAACAATTTGTGTTTTAATTAAGTGCTTCCCTCTGCGGAGTGATGTAGAACAGCAATCGCAGACCATCACAACCCCCCAGCCCACAAGCCCCCCCCACCCCCGCCACTGCCTCCGGCCCCTATTTCTGTTTTGACACATCGCGTCCGAGAGGTGCTGCAGAAACAGACCATCAGTGTGAATCTAGGTGAAATAGGATGCAGACCTCTCCAGAGGGTAAACTACTGCTGAAAAGAGGATGACATCAGGAACCCCATCTCCCAGAGGAGAAGCTCTGGAAACATTGAACTTTAACAAGATTACCAACTCAGGGAGGGGTAGGAGACGGAGACGAAACAGCATGTGCCGCTTGGAGTTGGCAGCATGAAATACAGATTTATGAACTCCATTAAACCACATTTCTTTCTCTTTATTGGAGCCTGCAGCCTTTACCCAATGTGGAAAAAGGGTAGAAAAAAAATCTCCTCCAGATAAATTACTAACAGCCTGAGCATTTACTTGCACATAAGGTAGCTGTACAACTCATGAATAGAGAGATAAAAGCAACTAGACACCTTGACTGTTTCACTCTGCTGGCCGACTGGCGACTTGTGCAAGCCGATGCAGAAAACCAGTCACTGTGGTCTTTGGAACAGGTGGCCGTCTCAGACTGGCATTGGTGGTGTGGAGCTGGCGTAGGTTAGTAGCCAGACTCTCAATCTGTCCACTTGAAAACTCCCCAGTATTGCTGGAAAGTATTATGGCCCCTGTGGAGGAGATAGCAATTACAATTTCTGATGGGAGAGAGGGAGAGCGCCAGGAGCCACATTCATTCTTGGAATATGATCAGACTTACGACTGGAACATTTTTACAAAGCGCCACTACACAAATGTCCTCTTAATACCGTCAGTACGATGCCTTATAGTTTCAGGCTTTCTATACACTCCCTTTTTACCATCAGACCACCAGGGGTGACTATACACCTTAAGACATCATTAAGCTGTGAATTGTCTTCCTTATGCCAGTGTTTGATGAACCACACCGGGCCTCAGCAGGTACATGGCAGCGATCTGCAGAGAAAAACCTGCTTCCATTTAAATCCTGCATTGCTGCGTTGTGTGACAGATTGGATTTGGAGTGGGCAAAGCTCGCTCCAGCTGGAGACTGCTCGCCCTTTGGCCCCTCACCTGAACTCGTCCTGCTCCGGTATGTGTGACTAACATGTTCTATGGGAGACTGGTAACACTAGAGCCCACATGTTTTGGCTATTGAGGACAGCTGGCGCTCGAGATTACACTGTTTTCACACATTTGGCGGCGCAGACGCTGAATTGCTGTGTCACTCTGCGTGTAGTTCACATTTTTTCAAACAGGGGCACAGCAGCAATGAGGAAATAATCGATTTTCAAGGGACAGCCTCAGCTGATCAGCTGCTTTTGCGCCAGAAAAATGTTTCTTTAAGTTGTAACTGCCCCTTGTTGGGAACATGCATATAAATCTGAAGGCGCCACCTGAGGAATGAATAAGTAATGATCACATGCAAAGCCTTTATTCACTCTGTCCTCTGAATCTCACAAGACCTGTGGCTGGCTGCACGTCTGCAGCAAACACAGCAACCTGCTGGGTAGAAGCTGATCTCAGCCAGTGATGCCGTCTTGATGGATCGTCAGGGAAATTCGATTCCTCGTGGGCTGACATAAACGTAATGCCACAAAGTCTATGGGGGCTTATGGAGGGCTGTGTGCGGGCCTGTGACTGTAGTCTATGTTTGGATGTACCGCGCGGCAGAGAAAAACAACAATAGCTCATACATCTGGTGCAGCTCAATGAACACAGGGGAGTAGATGTGACGAGAATGACGACCGCTGCCACCTCGGAGGGAGCTGCAACCGCAAAAAGCCAAGGTCAAGTCTGTCAGCTTAAATGTGCCACAGTGGTGGACTGACAGCACAGAGAGCCGCTGCATGGATGGGTGCATTACACTTATTGAAAATCAATAGCAATCTTTCAGTGGCAGCTACAAGACGTATTTGAACAACAGCTTTTACTCAATAGTGTTGGGTCAGATTTTATGCAGGTTTTCCACAGGTGAGAAATCAGAGGTCAAAGAGTTGTTTGCTTTTGTACTTCATAGGTGGTCTTTAGGGTTCTTTTGTGGTGACGCTTTTATGATATAAGCTCATATTTTGTACTTTGTGTGTTTGTAAAACTGTGCAGGTCCTTATAATCATTGCATTTATCATAATTTGATGTTAAGAAAATAAAAATGACTATTTGTC
>JAVQJZ010008595.1:0-13019 GCA_036025355.1 Leiopotherapon unicolor
TTGGCTGTTTGACTGTTGTTAGACTGACTTTGTTTCCAGCCATGTAGATTTTTCACATAAAGCTGTTTTTTCTACACATATTTAATGTATACATTAATGATAGATAACACATTATGACCTGATGGTATCCACTAGATTAGCAACTAGCCAGTATCAGATATTTTTCTCAGGAGTTGGTGGAGATGAAAACAGACACCAACACACCAACAAACAAAGGTGACAGTAATGTTGTCTCAGGCATACTGGATATGTAACTAGACAAGAGTTTGCTAAAATGTTAGCCACCTCGGCAAAAAGCAGATATTATCATCATTGTTGTATTGAACATTCACTGTCTTAAGTGTCCAAAATAACAATCAATAGTGCTTCCATAACTTCATATTTAAATCTTTAAACTAAACTGTGATCATTACGCACTGAGGGGGCCGCTCCAGTTTCACTAAACTTATCAACGCCCTCTGGTGGACAAACTATACAATCATTACATCATTTCTAAAATTACCACAAACTTATCTTTTAATTGTTCTATTGAAATGTCTTACTTATTTTTCATGGATAAATTCCCATAAATCTGTGACAAGCTGATGTTGGCTGATAAATCTGCCAGGAAGATCTTTTGGTGAGGCTCGTCTTCAACATCTGATTCATGTTCTTTCCACCATTAATATTTATAGTGCACACACTGCTTCAGTCACCCCCGCACCACCGATTCTATCCCAACATCCAGTTTCACTCAAGGAAACACTCAAATCAAATCACTGAAAATAAAAAACAAGTGTCACTGTTCATCCACTTTACGAAAACTAAGAGAGACAAAAAACTCATCAGTTAATCAGTTAATGCTCATCTGATGTGTTAACATTACAAACCCGTCACTGCCATACAGCTTACTGAACATACTTCAGGAATACACTGAGTTTTTTTTTTTAAGTTAGCTGCCACTTTACACTGCTGCACAAAAACCAGGGTCACACACACACACACTTGAAATAACGCAGTCCAGGTTTGTTGTCACACCTGCTTCAAACCACAAATGGCCCCCCCCGTAATCATCATCTGTCTCTTTGTTGTAGAGCCGGTCCCTTTACACCAGCGGTGTGCTGTGGCTTCAGCAGAAACACCTGGCATTAACTTACTTAATGTGCTGCCTATAACCGGTAACGACTATCTGTAAAAACAAGAATGACCGTACAAAGATACGGCCTCGTCGCTGTCCACATCTCTGCCTTCTGCTTCGTGCGAGTCGAGAAAGAGAGACTGTAGATTAATTGTTAATGCTGCTGTGGAATTATATAACCTGATGGATCATGCCCGTGTTTTTTAATTCTACCTATAAAATACGTTCCATTAGTACCTCATTATCCACAGCACACCATATGCTTTGAGACTGATTTCCTTTCTTTCACACAGCTAACGATTTCCATTCATTTTGCCACAGTGTGAAAATCAACTTGTAGAGACTTGAAACTTGCTTGAGCAAAGTCATCTATCACAGTTAACCTTTTCACACCATTATTTGTTTTGTCAAGGCGCCGTGAGTCATCAGCGAGCGGAGACCGATTCGAAGTCTTTCTTGTTGCTTTGGCGTTCAGTCAACTTCTGAACAGATTTTCAATGCTGAAGAAAAACACACCATCATTCTGCTCGTGCTTTTTCTTTTTGGTTTGCCACTGACATGGTTCAGACTCTTTTGGTAGCTGGCTTTGAAAGTTTGGATTTGGAAGCTTTGGAAAGTGCATGTACTGCACTCAAGTACAGTTTTGAAGTATTTAAGTTTTTTTTTTCCTCCACTATATTTGAGGGGCCGTATGGTGCTTTTAGTCCACTTTATTTCAAACTTGTACTTAATTATCAAATTAAGATTTTCCATTAAAAACAATATGAGAAGTTGTATAAGAATACATTGTTAAAAATGAAAACAGTGTTTTTCTAGTGACTTTTGATAAAAATCAGTGTGCGCACGTGTCTCATCGTGTTTTAGATGCACTGACAGCAACTTCCACTTTAAATTTCTCATAAGGTCATTTCAATGTTTTACAAAAAAGAACATAATAATGAGGGCAAAACTAATAATAACCTCGGCCTCACATTTATCTTGTGACATTTCAGAAAGGCCCGACCCCCCAGGGCTGGGATCCCCTGGACAAAACTACCAAACTGTATCAGCTACGTAAACTAGCCCCACCACAAGTAGCTACAAGCGTAAAATGCTGTTTACATATCATTAATGCATCAGTATGAACAAACTTATAAAGTAATATACAATAAGAATAACTCACAGATGCTATAAAGAAGAATTAGAACTTTTACAGCTGTACTTTTACCTACATAGGATTATGAAGGCATGACTGTTTCACCACTGACTGTGAAAAATGTAATACGCCAACTTTTAAGCCTGCAAGCTAATTTTCATACTGTAGATTTAAAATGAAACTCACTTCAGTATAACACAGCCAGCCCCACTAGGCGGCGCCGTCCAGAAGACCTGTATCCTGGTGCGTCTGCGCGGTGTGCTCTCCGTCACCGCGGGGGGACAGTTCGTCATGAACTGTGTTTCATCCTCATCAATAATCTACAAAAAAAGGAGGGAAGGGTTTAGTATAAACATGTTAAGAAGCAAATGACATTGCATTTGAAAATGTGACTATGATTTTCCAAGTCCATCTCCTCTGAGGAATAAAACCTCAAACCCCCCACCAGACCTTTTCTCTTGTCGTGGTTAAAAAAGGCTTAGTGTGATTAGTTTGAGATGCAGGCTGGTTCTGCCAGCATGTAGCTTCTACAGATGACTGATAATTCCCTCTGTCACTCATAGATCAACTCTAAACCTTCACCACAGGAACACACCACCAATTCTGAAAGAGGAAAAACATGGCAGAAATGTGGTCAGCTGATTTTCTGGATTATTCAGAGCTGAAATGGTTGCTAAGTGAAAGTTGTAACGTGTGTAAAGCAGAACTATGTAAACTCTCTCTGGTTGGATGTTTGGTGAGGTGCAGATCTGGGCATGCTCAGGTCACATCTTTAGTGGATGTTTTCAACAACACCATTAACGTGGCTCAAGGGGCACTACTGAAAGGATACCATGAAGTTTTTACAGATCCTTCACATGATTCCCAGAGGACGATCCATATGACTTTTTAACAAGTTCACAGCCACAAGCGTGGATGCAGGCTTGTTCAGACTTCACTCCTTTCGTAAAATGTCTGAGCTTGCACAGTGCAGTCTGGCTTTGCAAGGTTACGAACCGACAGGCTGCGTGGCAAATCTGCTCCTAATTTACTAGAATACGACACAAAGGTCACTATGAACTGCCATTTGCAATCCTCTTTGAATTGTACATTAATCAATACAAATGGACCAAACATGTAACATCCTGCACATTTATCGAAAAGAGTAGGAGACATTTTTGCAAATGTTTTCTAAAATGAAAGCGAAAAGCTTTTTTGAGGCCAAGACGACCAAAACTGCTTTCTGCTGTTGTTTGTTTGTGCTGTTCCCGCATTTGTTCGTTCTCAAACCCCATTAGCAGGGGCTAAGTTTTAAGATTTTATCAGCTGAGAACTTGTGCACTTTGCTTCCCCCCAAATACATTGTGGGCCCTCAGAGTGAGTCGTCTCTCATCTTCTGCGATCAGGGAGCAGGAAGAGCCGAATGTTTTATGTACTGAGCCGCTGTACGGAGGGAGCTGAGTGCAGAGAGGAGTGAGCCGCGCACGTCCAGCTTGGGGAGCAACAGCATAAATCTTAATGGTTAACTGATGTTTTTACCACTAGAAGTAATATAATATATTTGATTCTGCTTTGATGACTTTAACAATTATTCCTTTTTCTTCATTCAATCACAGCTGTGACACCAGCTTGAGCCAAAAGATAAGTGATGGGAAAGAGGACAATTCTCAAAGTCCCTAAGTGGGGCTTTGGATAATAACGGCCTTGTGTATTCAAGACATGTCTAGCCCAGTCCCATCGGTACTTGGACCTTGTCAGACATTTTAAAGACTAAACACACACACAATGCACACATGTCCTTTGACCTTGTAGCTGGTGCTCCCCAGCTGCCTCGGCTCAGCAATAACAATGACCTGACACACAGTCCCAAAGTCCTGATAGAACATTAAGAGAGAGACAGAAGTCACCGGCAGGTCTCCCTTACTGTGTATTTCATTTTTCACTGTCTATTTTGCACAGACACACTTTTTATGTATTTCCGTGCTGGCCTCCTCATGGCTCCTTATACACAGTTTGTATCACCAAGACTGACGTTGTGCCAGTCAAAAGGAGACAAAAACAACTGGCTGAAAGGCATAAGAGGAGAAAGAGACTGTGATGGGGAGAGGGACATAAAAGAGATGAGGGAGGAAAGGGATACAGAGAAACAAAGAAAAAGGAAGACGTAGGCTGAAAACAGACAAACAGGAGAGGAATATGGAGACGGATTAGAGCAGCAACATGATAAATTGACACAGAAACTGCACAAGGATGATACTTAAATATCAGCTGTCTAGCTGAGCTGCTGTCTGGACATCATAAAAGTACAGCAGATTTTCTGTAATGACCCCATCCACTCAGATGTGTATGTCCAATGTCAAGGGCAGTAGCACACTGACTGTACACTGAACAGCACTGCAGTCTGTTTAATAAAAACAATAACAACACAATTAAGACGTCTATTTATCGACTTCCATCCATCCGCCAAGTACTAAAGACCAAACGAGAGCCGTGGTGGTCCAGCTCCATCAGATCTCAAATCCAGACAGCTGTCCAACAACAGGACAGACAACCTCCTTCATTTTGGTCTTTGGGGGAAATCACGGCTGAGTGTGATGACTTGGAGTCAAAATTCTGTTGTCAGTCCTTTTTGATCGGGTTTTAGGGCGTGACTCCGGTCACACACAAGAGCGGTGTTGCTCTCATGACTTTTATATAGACGAAGAAACTACAAACAAGACAAACCCATTAGAGTTTCAAGCCATATTGTTCCATCACTGCTAACAGAGAGGGTGCGAAAGATGGGGGGACGGACAGACAGAGAGACAGACAAAGAGAGGGAGGCAGTGTGGGAAGACTGGCAAAGGAGCGTTTGTTTTCACTGCAGAGGCTGGCATGCCTGTGTGTGTCCACGGTTTGTCTATCTCAATCTCGCTCTCTCAATCTCTCCCTCTCTGTTGAGACGGTAAACACAGATGCTTCAGAGTGCCTGCACAAGCAAACGCAGAGCTCTGTTCAAACACACACACACACACACACACACACACACACCACCATCATCATGCACACAAAGAGACAGGGAGCGGGAGACAGACAATGCAAACCCAGGCTTGAACAGACACCCAGGGTCCCTGGAGAAAAGTGACAATAAGAGTGATATTAGTGTGTGTGTGTGTGTGTGTGTGTGTGTTTGTTGGTCGGTGTGCACACATTGCAGGTTTGTAATTAAATGCAAAGCAGTTACAAAGGAGTGAATACAGTTAAAACCTCTGGGAGCCGAGCGCTGAGATGAAACTTTTCGGAGGAGAAACACAGGCAGACAGACGGATAGATTGAAATGTCACGTCAACACTTGAAGATGAGCTTATTTCAGAGAGAAACAAAGTTCTCTTGCTCGACGAAGACCTCGAAGGCGCCGACATTTTGCCTTGAGCTTTCCATCAATCAAAGCCGTACTATTACTGCAGAATACCGCTGAGATCTTGGGGCTATCACAAATATTGCATCATATTACATTTTGTGTCTGAGCCACCCAACCAAGGCAGCAGTGTCACGTATCCAAACAGCTACTCAGTAAAAGACGGTGTGTGTGTGCCGGTTTATTTCCTCAGAAATGGAGCCAATTCTGTGGCTTTTGGCGTTCAATTACACAAAACAACATTGGAGAAGAGGGAGCGTATTGTTTCTTGGGTCTGCTTAATATAAAAATGACCCCAAAGCACTTTTTAGAATCCACTTTTTTACAGATATCTACACATTTAGCGCGATTCTGCTCTGTGGAAGAGTTTTTTTTCCCCTGTGAACTGTAACGCTATCATTGCCGTCAAACCAAGTAGTGTTTGTGTCTCTGTTTTTCTTGTAAAGAAAGCTCAAATGATTTCTTTCCTGCCCCTTCTTTGAGGCCTTCTGTATCATGTCCCTGCTTCGCCTCTGTTCTTCTTCTGTGAAAGCTCTGACTTTATTATCGGTGCTTTGGTGTGAAAAGCTTTGACAACAACAGCCAAGTCTGTCACCTTGACTAAAGTGCATGCTCAGGCAGTAGGCGAAATGACACATGGAAATATACAAATGCAATGTGGTGAAGTGAAAAACTTTCTATGACATGGGCCAGCCATTTCCTAACACTGAGCTCTTGACCTGAAGTCTGTTTTTTACCTGTTTCAGTAATCCAGTAAACATACAGTCATTACGTACTTCCTGGCATGAAACTGCATTTACCCCATTTACCATTGATGCCTGGAAGTCAAGCAAGAATGAGCAAGCATCAATGAAAACAAGCAATATTCTCAAGCTATCCTTAATTGGCAGCTGTTTTCAGTTTTAGAGCTACAATAACCTCAGTTTCAATATACTCCATATTTTCTCCCAGAGGTTAAATAATCTAATCACACTTTTTTTTCTCTATGAGCAAATGAGTTACTCCTGTCAGTCAGCGGCTGGTTGAGCTTGTTGTAGAGAAATAAAAATGCCTAATCAGAGAGAGGAGTATCCCGGTTATTGGTTTATTCAGCAGCAACAGGAAGCCATAAAGTTTAAACGCATAAAGTCTCATGACTTCTGAAGAAGTAAGCATTAGCCACTGTGCGTGTGTGTGTGTGCAATGAACAGGATCGACGGTGTGAGCGCCTACGTGTGTGTGCATGTGTGTTTGTTTTCCAGCCGGGCCCACTCCGTTTATTTAGGCTATTGTCAATGAGAATCGGCATGAATAAACTAGACGGGCTGCTGCTTGGACCACGGAGCTGAGTCACAGAGCTGCTGAGACTACAGCCGTCATCCTCAATCGCTTTTGGCTTCCAAACATTACAGACGAAGTGGTGACACTTTCAATGACACCAAACGGCCTTACTTAGTTTTCTTTTTCGAGTCAGTGCTTGTTTGACCCATTGTTCCAGCGCTGCATATCTCTCTCAAAACACACTCAAATTAAGTATTTAGTTAACAAAATACATGATGATTTCTATTCATAAATAGAAAAAAAGAATCCTCATCTAGTTTGCATCAATAGAGCTGCACGCTCTTTATGGTGGGTTTTTTTTCATACGAAACTTCTCACAGATCAACTGTCAAACCGTCAAACAACGTGAGAGCAAAAGTACCAAAGAGCCGAGTTTAGTTGCCAGTAAATCAGCTTGGTTGTGCTTGCAGTCCATAAAAGACTATATTAGAGGTTAGGGAGCTGGAGAGGAGATCTGGCCTTATACAGTGCATCCGGAAAATATTCACGCTTCACTTTTCCACATTTTGTTATGCTACAGCCTTATTCCAAAATGGATTCAATTCATTTTCTTCCTCAAAATTCTACACATTACACCAGTTAATGACAATGTGGAAAAAGTGTTCTTGAGATTTTTGTAAATGTATTAAAAATACCAAACTAAGAAATCACATGAAGATAATTATTCACAGCCTTTGCCATGAAGCTCTGTTTCTGTTTCCACTGATCATCCTCGAGATGTTGCTGCAGCTTAATTGGAGTCCACCTGTTGTGAATTCAGTTGATTGGACTTGATTTAGAAAGGCACACACCTGTCTATATAAGGTCCCACAGCTGACAGTGCATGTCAGCACAAACCAAGCATGAAGTCAAACGAATTGTCTTTATACCTCAGAGACAGGATTGTCTTGAGATACAAATCTGAGGAAGGGTACAGAAAAATCCTGCTGCTTTGCAGGTTCCCAATGAGCACAGAGGCCTCCGTCATCCATAAATGGAAGACGTTCAGAACAACCAGGACTTCACCAGATTTAAATTAACTTAGCCAAGAACCCGATGATCACTCTGTACCTCTGCGTGTACCTCTGCAGAGAGAGGAGAACCTTCCAGAAGGACAACCATGTCTGCAGCAATCCACCAATCAGACCTGTATGTTACAGTGGCCAGATGTAAGCCACTCCTGAGTAAAAGGCACATGGCAGCTGCCTGGAGTTTTGTCACCTGAAGGACTCTCTGACCATGAGAAACAAAACCCTCTGAGGTGAGACAAAGATCGAACTCTGTGTTAATGCCAGGCGTCATGTTTGGAGGAAACCAGGCACTGCTCATCGCCAGGACAATACATCCCTACAGTGAAGCATGGAGGTGGCAGCATCATTCTGTGGGGATGGTTTTCACAGCAGGAACTGGGAGACTCGTCAGGATAGAGGGAAAGATGAATGCAGACATCCTGGATGAAAACCTGCTCCAGAGTGCATCTCTGGAGGGATCTGAAAACGCTTCCCCTCCAGCCTGATGGAGCTTGAGAGGCATCATATTCAAAAAGACTTGAGGCTGTTGCTGCCAAAGGTGCATCAACAAAATATTCAACAAAGGCTGTGAATACTTCTGTACATCTGGTTTTAAAAACCCCAAAAAATGTTCACGTCATTGTGTGGTGTTGTGTGTAAAATTTTGAGGAAGCAAATGAATTTAATCCATTTTTCCATTTTTTTTTTTTTTCAATCCAACTTTTGCAGTGGTAGAGGCTGCTCATGCTGAAAAATTAGTTCTAAAAACACTTTTGCTGCAAATGTAATACTGGTTTAAATTAACTGTGGCACAGATTAAGATAATGGCCATTTATTCATATGAAAATGTTTTGGATGATTGTAAAAATCCATCATGCTCACATTACTTACATCAGTTCACAATCCCCCAAGAATGATTTGTCACCTCTGTTTGCAAACTCATTTTCTCAGACACTTGAAGAGCCACAGCTGATTCCCTCGTGAATAACAGAGTGCGAGAAATGGTGGCCTGGCCCTCACAGTCTTGATGCATTATGTATTTAATAAACCACAATCAGTGCAGAGTACAACATTATTTATGCAAACCTCAAGCATCTGAACCAACCAGCTTGTCAAGCATAATAAATAAGGATGTGTAAATCATCTTCTGGCTACACTTTCTTCTTTAAAGTAAACAAGCATATCGTTGTCCTTGTAAACTCATGTTAACTTGGGCTCCAGTGTGTATCTATCTTGGTGCTTGAGAGGCAATAATTACTTTAGGATGACATTTGAGAGTGATTATGCCACATATCAGATCACCATCAATCGAACTCTACACACATCTTACACTTCCTTTTATTTAAAGCTCTCTAAGCTCCGCTCGCCTTATGTAATTGCCTCTATCTGGAACCCATGACTTAGCTGTGGCACTTTAAACTGATTGGGTTTGTTTATCCCCAACTAAACTCAGAAGGCTAGATAATCTGTGGAGGAAAAAAAGAAGATAATATCTCATGTCTGCTCATCTCTCCCTTATCCAAACAAGCTCTATTTGTCTCCCTGAGCAATAACACATTGCTGGCCTAGATAAATATGACCCACGTCCCACTAACGCAAAGAAGGCTGGGAAAAACACACATGCAGACCCACACATATACACACATGCCCATTTGGTGCATATATAAGCACAAAGACACACATTTCCAAGCAGACAATGACTGCAGACTCAGTGGGATACTCACACACAGTCACACACACACACACACACACCCAAATGAGCACTCACAGACATGCTCTCTGAGGTCTGACACATTAAGACAGAAGTCCTTTAACGGTAGTATCAGGGACAAAGAGCAGATTATTGCTCAAGGAAAAAAAAAACAATGATCAGCAACTCTCCGTTGTGGTGTTTTAGTGAAACAGCAGGCGGGCACATTCCAGGACAGCTGCCAGAAACAACCCAGTACCAGAGAGCGGGGAGAGAGAAGAGCTGTACGGGGAACCACAACTGAGCTGGTTTGGCTCCTCTTCCACCGCACAATAACAATCATGACATTGCAAAACCAGCCGCATAATTAACTTGTGGAAAATAAACTGTCAGGAATATGAATTGATGTATAAACTTCATTTTACTTAAGTATTATTATGTAAACCTCTCTGATAAAGAGAGCTCAGTTTGATGGATTGAGGTCATTTAGATAAAAAGCCAGACTCGTTGTCATGCTGCATCTTCTCTTTTCAACCCGCTAATATAACTGGGACACAAAGGACTGCATATTTAATAAATTAAGTCATTCTAAAAGTAATTTCTATCGCAAATCCAAAGTTTCCATTGATATAATGTAGTGTCCTTATAATACCGCATCATGCAGAGCACATCTCACTTCACACTGTCAACTTCTCAGAACTTTCCAGAACCAAATATATTCTTCAAACACTTGACAGTGTTTTGACAGCTGCTTATCTCTAGAGGCCTTAATCATTTTCCACATGTGGATAAAAGTGTCTATTACAACTGTCAATTACCGAACAAAACGTGTCTGATGGATTTGCCAATATGTATTAAACAGATTGCAAAGCCAGATTGTCAACTTTAATTTAGTTCAAGCTCAGCCCACACTGTTCCACTTTGTGCTCACTGCCTGCTCCCTGGTCTCAGCCTGGCTCCAGACTCTGCTGGGACTCGGAGGTTGAGACTGTGAGGTGTTTATTGTGCAGGGAGCAGAAATCAAATAGAGCTGAGATGTTTGAGTCTGAACTGTTTAGAGCGAAGTGAGCGTGTGACTACACAGGCTGGATGTCTCTGAATTTCCCTGATCTCAATCCCGACAGAAACTAAGGTCGTACTGCAGGCTACAAAACAACTCTGTTTCCTTTGTTTTCACACTACTCAATCTGGTTTGTGAGAACAGATTTATATTGATGAAAGGACCGCACTGAAGACTACGCACCAATAAAAAACACATCAGGCCAATTTCCTCAACTTTATATATCCCACTTGGGAAACTCAAGACAAAATCACTCTTAACTTTTAAAGCTTTAGAGCGCAATTTAAACCAGAACACAATTAGTGTCAGTAGTTGCTTTTTTCTTCTGCGCCATTTTTTTAAATTGATGCCTTATTCTTTAGTCTCAGTCCCATGGCTGGCATTTGTTTTATTATTTGTAAAGCAGTGTGCAAACAAAGACTTTTGATTAAACAGTGTTCCCTCATTTATCGCGGGGGTTACGTTCCAGAAACAGCCCGTAATACTATATGTTTTAAGGCTGTAAAACCCCTCACCACACACTTTATACACTTTATACACGCTCTCAAAGTTTAACCTTCGTAGATTTATAAGATGTAAATTTGGCAAGCTGAATGCATTCTGTACTATATAAGAGACACGGCACGGATGAGATTGATTGACAATGATCTACCGTCCCTTAGCCAGTCAGAACGTAGAACACAATGGGCAGGTTCAACCTTAGCCAATCAGGACACAGAACACAATGCACATTCATACGCTGTAAAAAAAAAAATTGCACTGAAAAAAAATCCGCGAAACAGCGAGGCCGCAAAAGGTGAACCGCGATATAGCGAGGGAACACTGTAATCGCATTATGAAACCAAAGCTAACTGTCAAATGCAGACTAATGTCTTTAGGTCTTTCAAGGCCCTAAGTTTTGGTGTTATCTGGCCTTGCGAGAAAGTGAGGAAGTTGTCGATCAAGACCAGCTTGTATGCCCTCACTGTCTAAAATAAAAGAACACACAGGGATTCTGCAATCACAAATAATTACCAGGGGACCGGACTTTTATACAAGGAAATGAATGGCTGGAGGGGCTAAACTAAATGTTGATTGAGAGTTACTTAACGATGAGCACGAATGAATCATTGTTTTCGGTGGAGAAGCAGAAGTGCCCAAACACAGCTGAGATTTAGACTGCGCTTCTGCTGGAAAAATGGCTTAATTTGTCCACTTTTCGAGCATCATCAAAATGATGATTCACTGCCACGGAGATGAAATCGGATGACGAGGGAGGGAACATCCTGAGGAGGCACTTCCTCTCTGAGCCGTGGATGAAATGAGAAAACCAGACAGAATAATAACAATGACGTTAGAGCCGCACTGTGCTCAGGGTTAGGGAGTAAGCAATTACACGACGAGGAAATAATCTCATTATTAAAAAAATCATAGTCATTGCAAAGTCAGGTCCTTTAAAAAAAATAATTACTTGTTAAATACTGCAAGAGGTTATAAGGGAAAAAAGATAAGAATTTAAGATTAGTGACAGTGATGTAATGACAATAGTAATTCAAAATTGCACTCTATTTAATGTCTGGAACAGCTGTCTGAGACCCGCTGCAGATTACGGAGACATTAACTTCTTTCCAGAGGCTATTCATCTTACAGCACAAGTTAAGAGCGCATTGTGATTAAGTCTGCAGTCACACATGCAATCAGGGGATGATGCAGAAGTGAATTGCTTCTGATATGTATTATACAAATTGATGCAAAAATAAATTGGACGTTTAGAGCCAGACTGAGTGTGCCCATCAGATGAAACCAAAAAAAGGGAATAATGGTCTTTTCTTTCTTTTTTTTTTTTTTGTTGGTCAGCACACTGCTGTGGGTTGTTATGCTGTGGTGTGTGTGGTGTTTGAGTCTTTTATCAGTGGCAGCAGGTTAGACAGTGGCTCCTCAGGTTTGATTCGCTGTGACCCCGAGTGTCCAGGTTTTCCTTAGAGAGACACTGAATCCCCTGCAGCACTGCCAAACCTCGAGGATGCTGTTCTGCAGTCGGCACGCCACGCTGACCTCTCGGCACCGTGTCACCCTGTGGATCCACAGAGAATCAGAAATCAGATGAAAAACCAGGAGCCACGGAGCGTGGAGGAGGTTTACTGCAGTTCCCATCAGCCAAATTTATTCACAGAGGCCTTAATCAGATTTAACAGGTCAAAGGACTTCACAAAATTGACTGTTTTGTTAATGTTATGCATGGCAGTGGTTTATCTACATGTTGCAATCCTGTTTCCTACTTTGGTGTTTATAAGACTAATTTACAACAACAACATTTGAAATTTAACACCACCTGAATTATGTTTTTTTTTAA
>JAVQJZ010008597.1:0-15550 GCA_036025355.1 Leiopotherapon unicolor
CACAGCAGCAAATTGCTTAATTGATTCAGCAGTGATTCAACAAGTTTGATGTCCAGACAGTGTTTTATGATGTATTTTTACTGGCCCAGATCATCTGTTAATTCTCGTGTGTGTAATTCATGTAGTAAAAGCATAATTCATCAGTAATGTCCATTAAGCTGTGACGCAAACAAAACTCATGTTTGTTCCAGCTTGGCTCTTTTTCTTTCTGCTCACTTGGGTCACCTTTTGGGTTTTCTGTGCTTTTTGTGTTTTCATGTGTGTCTCATTGTGTTTCTTCTCTCACTCACCGGGCCACCTTGTCACCTTGTTTTCCGTGTCGAGCAGGTCTAATTGCGCATTTGTATGCCCATCCTTCCCATAATCCCTCCGCTGTAGGACCTCTGGAGCTGGCCAACGCTCTGGCGGCCTGCTGCCTGTCCTCCAGGCTCTCCTCTCAGCACCGCCAGTGGGCCGCCCAGCAGCTGGTCCGCACGCTGGCCGCCCACGACCGCGACAACAACCAGAGCCGGCCGCAGACCTTCGCCGACATGGCGGGGGATTTGCGAAAGTGCTCCTTCATCAAGCTGGAGGCTCACCAGAGCAGAGTGAGTCAGCGAAGGAGCAGGACTGTTCACCGGCTGGTTAAAAACTCAAACACGTTTATGAAAAAAACTCTTTCTCTGTTTTTTTTCAGGTCATCACGTGTGGTTGGTGCAGTAAAAAAGGCCTGTTGGCTACGAGCGGCAACGACGGCACCGTCAGGATGTGGAACGTAACCAAGAGTCAGTACACCCTCCAGCAGACCTGCATCTTCAACAAGGAGTAAGACTCTGAAACACCACAGATACAGTCCCATGTTTTACCTCCAGATACTGCAGTGTGTTAATGAGGAACTACAGAGTGACATTTTAAAGAGACAAACCACTTTTCTGTCTAATCTGGAGTCATAAAGTTAGTTCTAGTTTTGAAAGTGAAGCATTTAGCCTCTTAAGAGTCAGATTTTTAGGAGGAGTCAGAAAAAACAAATAAAGCAAAGAAGAAAGCGACTGTTGTTCTGTCAGCTGGACGTAAATAAGCAACAGTTTGCTAACACGTTCCTCATAACAACTTTACAGGGTGATAATACGTCAGATGTGTTACTGTGCCAAAATAAATAAATTTACTGAGCTCTAAGTTGTTCTAATTTGTGTTTATTCTCTCTCATCAGCGACGGCTCTTCAGAGGAGGGCATGTCGGGTTTGGGATCTCCCAGCGATCCTTGCCTGTCTCCTCTTGCGTGGAGCGTCACTGGAAAATATCTGGCCTCCGCCATGGAGAAAATGGTCAACATCTGGCAAGTTAATGGTAAACATTTATTGTTTTTTTTTTTTTTTTAAAGCTCCTCTGCAGTCTTTTCTGCTGTTTTTATTTCACTGTGCAGTTTGTTAATGACGAGCTCCGTTTGTTTTGAAAGCCAGAATAAAACGTATAATGTGGCGCAGCTCGTGTGGCTGCTGTGGGAGGTCCGCAGAATATGAATGAGAGCGCATTAAGATTTTATAGCTGCCATTAAAAATAAATATGCTCGGGGACTGGATGCGGTCCAATCATCATTTCCTGCCTCCCACCACACACCCTGCAGCATGCACCATCTGTCCTCGGCCACTTTGAATCGCCTTGAGGAGGAAAGTCCACAATCACATCCTTATTAGCTTTCATGAGCACATTTTCTCTTGTGTCATTGAAATGTGATTGTTTTTATTGAACACATAAATGAAACCCGCTCTGTGCATTACCATCTCTGAGTGAACGACATAATTAGTGAAGACACAGTTTGTGATTTCGCCTCTCATGAGATTTTAAAAAGCTTATAATAATTACAGTGTGGATAAAGTACAGCTCCACACTTACTCCTGTGTCCTGTCCTTTTTAAGGTGGGAAAGGCCTTTTGGACGTGCAGCCTCACTGGGTGTCGGCGCTGGCTTGGCCCAAAGAGGAATCTGAGTCTTTGTGGTGCGGGGAACCCAAAGACATGCTGCTGGTGGGACGGATGGACGGATCTCTGGGCCTCATCGAGGTGCTGGACACGTCCAGCATGCACCGCACCGAGCTGGAGCACTGCTACAGGAAAGATGGTATAAAGAGTCTCCAATTTTTTTTTACCACAAATCTTGTAATTATGCACCAAAGTGATGTTTTCTCTTCTCTCTCAGTGGCAGTGATGCACATCGCCTGGTACAGTGAAGACAAGCCGTTTGCTGTCGGCTACGCAGATGGCAAACTGCTGATTGGATCCAAAGAGCCCTTAGAAAAAGGAGCCATCGTGGTCATTGATGCGCACAAGGTTAAAAAATACACCAACAAAAATGACTGAAGTCTGCAGATTCTGAGCCAAATTCTCCTCAGAGCTGAATTTCTCTGCACGTTGCTGTTTCAGGAGTCGATCACCAGCATGAAGTGGAGTCCTACCGGAGAGATGCTGCTGACCTGTGCCAAAGAGGAGACGGTGAAGCTGTGGGCCAATCCCGACTCTCGCTCGGACTCTGGCTCCGGCTCCGGCTGGCGCTGCCTGCAGAGCCTCAGACACCCGTCGCTCGTTAACGGCGTGGCCTGGTGCAGCCTGCCCGGACGAGGCCCGAAGCCCCTCAGCATGTTGGCCGTGTAGGTCGTCTTCACCCCAACAGGCAGCACTGTGGCTGATTATATCCTGGTGTTATTACGAGTTTTATTCAGCTCCACACTCGTGTTGCCTCCATCGTTAAAACAAGTTCCTCAGATTGTCTGTCTAAGAAATGATCCTTTGATGAAACATGGATGTGTTCAGGGCCAGAATTAATATTTAATTTAAAAGATGTAAATATAGTGTTATCATGAGGCTGCAGTAGTAAATAAACTACAGGGAAATATGCCAAGAGCTTTTTCAGATACGTAGAGTTAACTAAAGTACGTCAGCTGAGCCACTTGAAATTTTTCTTTTCTCAGCAGATTAAGTTCAACAGTCACACATTTCTGCTTATTTGAAATGTTAATTCATATTCTGACAGAAATATCTCACAATAATCTTCACAAAAAACACCAGAGCATAAAGCTTTTTTAATACACAGATATGAGAGACACACATCTTTGTTTTTAACACGAGGAAAATATATTTCCGTTGCAGAATATTCTCTGTTGTGGTATTTTTGACGTGTTGCTGTGTTTTTCAGATGCTGTCAGAACGGCCTGGTTTCAGTCTGGACTGTTCCTCAAGACATCTCAAACTTCCCAGAGTCCTCTTGCTCTGACTCAGAGGGATGGTGGGAGACGGAAACAAAACCCAAATTCACGGTACACATAGTTACTCAGTAAAGTGTGGCCTGAATATTTCTGACTGTACTTGCAGATTCATTTCATTTATTTATCAGGTTGTTTATTCTCTAAACAGGAGGAGCATCAACTGCAAGACCGAACTGCATTTCAGCAAAGATTTATTAACATGCTGTTGCTGTGTTTCAGTCTTCCCGGTGGTCAGGAGACGGAGCGGTGTGTGTTTTCCAGCTGAAGGGCCACATCACTCCGGTGAGGACGCTGGCATTCAGCCCCGACGGCCTGGCTCTGGCCTCTGGAGGAGTGGGAGGCCTCATGAACATCTGGTCGCTGCGGGTAAGAGACGCACACAAACACGGGATATGTATATGTTTATATCTCATAAATATGTATATACACACATTTATGTATATATATGTATATAGACACACACACGTACGTGTGAAACATGCAGTGTGGAAAGAGGTGAAAAGAACAAATGATTCAGTTCACACACGTCTTACTGACAGTTGTAGGTCACACTGTTTACAGTCACACTGAATATTTTTGCACTGCAGTCAGTAAGGGTGTGTGTGTGTGTGTGTGTGTGTGTGTGACAGGATGGATCAGTGCTTCAGACCGTCGTAGCCGGTTCAGGAGCGATCCAGAATATCGTCTGGATCCCAGATGTGGGCGTCGCTGTCTGTTCCAACAGGTCGAAGGTAAAACATCTTGATCCGTTTTTTTTCCGTGTTTCTTGCCGAATCAGTAAAATGAGGCGAATATATATCTGCTCTCCGGTTTGCTTCATTTGCAGGATGTGCTGGTTGTGAACTGCTCCAAGGAGTTCATGGCGTCCAACCACGTGCTTGCCACCTGCCGCACCGCTCTGAAGAAGCAGGGTGTCGTCGGCCTCAACATGGCGCCCTGCATGAGGGCCTTCCTGGAGAGGCTGCCCGTCATGCTGCAGGAGCAGTACGCCTACGAGAAGGTATTAATGTTTGTACAGCATGTAGATACCCTCAACCTTTCATTGTCTTTTAATGTGAACTAAACAAAACAGCATGAAAATTAAGAAAAGGAGAAACATCCTGTATGAATATGCGTCATATATTCAGTTTAATCTTCAGGTGTGTGTTAGCGTGTCAGTGTATTTTATACCTGAATAGATCTGAACAGACTTTCTCCGGCCTCCAACTGTGATGTGCTTCATCACAGGTGAAAAATATGACAGTGTGAACTGTCAAGTGCAGGAATAAAATGTGTTAAACGGTGGCTCACTGTGCTGCTGTCAGCGTTGGTGTTTGCTCTCCACTTGGCTCTTTTCAGGGTGTGATTATTCTAATTATTGTCTCTACGGACGCACAGATTCACGGCTGTTATAAAAGTTATACTATAATCATACGTAATGTAAGTAGAAATGCATCATTGATGGAGCACACAGACCAATTTCTCCACCAGAGAGCAATTCAGCTCCTGCACATGTTGGCAGGGTGACGAGAGGTTCAGTTTCGGGGGGGTTTGGTGCACCGACATGTACAATTTTCCTAATGAAAAGTTATTTGCAATTAATATATGAAATGTACAACTTTACACTGCTTCTCTGACTGATCAGCATTTTGGAAAATGCAGGAAATCCCAGACTGTAAATGAAAACAGGTGACCCGAGAAAATTCCAACAACCTGATTCATCGCTGTGAACAACAAGCAGACAACTGGAATCGCTGTCGATCCCCAGATTGTGATTTTCCCTTAAATTCTGTCGCTGCTTTTCTCTCACGATGTTTTGTTTTCTGCCTGACTTCCAGCCTCACGTCGTGTGTGGGGAGCAGCTCGTCCACAGCCCCTACATGCAGTGCCTCGCCTCGCTGGCGGTGGGTCTCCAGCTGGACCAGCTCCTGTGCCGCCCCCCCGTGTCGCCTCCCCTCCGACACTGCCCGCCCGAATCCGGCACCGCCGTCTGGTGCGCCAGCGAGTGGGCCTGGCTGGACTGCTTCTCCACGACGGTCAAGGCGGCGGAGGCGCTCGCTCGAGGCGCCACGTTCCCCGAGTCGTTCTCCGTCCCGGACCTGGAGCCGGTGCCCAAAGATGAAATGACTCTGCTGATGGTGAGGGAGGCTGCTGGACCTGTGATTTATCGTGAAATTAACACCTGCTGTTGCACATAATAACAGCGTCTGCACTCTGATTTTCCAGGACAACAGTAAATGGGGGTCTGGTATGGACGAGCAGATCATGTCCTGGGCCACTTCTCGACCAGAGGTACTTAAACCGAATCTGAGATTAGCTGTAATCAACGGTTTGTGCAGTCAGAGCTGCCATTAGAGCTGTCCTGTTGTCAGTTCTTCACTGCTGTGTGTGTTTTTGCAGGACTGGCACCTTGGTGGGAAGTGTGACGTGTATCTGTGGGGTGCAGGACGGCACGGCCAGCTGGCGGAGGCCGGAAGAAACATCCTGGTACCAACCACGGCCCCGTCCTTCTCTCAGGCCCAGCAGGTACTGAACTGCACGACGGCACCACAGACACAGAAGGACACAGATAGCTTCTATATATTTTTATATTTTAAAGGTCGGGCATCGTGAATCACCTCACGATTTCATTTGATTACAGTTCAAAGGATCTGATTTCTATCTGTGGTTTATTTTTCTCCAATAGTACAGTGTGTCCAAAGATCTGCTTTAAAAAAAAGTAATGGTTTTATTTCTTTTGCCTCTTACATGGTGACACATTCAATGTGTAGCAGCACCAATCTGCAGAAGTGACTGCAGTCTGTTGAACAATTGATCCAATAATTGATCAGAGACTTTACTGCATCGATGCAGAAGCATTCAACGAAACACTGCGAGGCATCGTAGAATCCATTATTTCCCCCACTGCAAATTTATGCTGCTGAAAAACTGCACATTTATTGCCTTTTTATGCTGTAATGATGCATTTAATCTGGCTCTTGTAAATGCATCAGTTTATTAGAAGTGTTACTAAATAATTAAAAAGACAGAAATGAATTCTTGCTGTTTTATTTGCCGGCTGTTTGCTCCCTGTCCAGTGGCTTGAAATGTGTCTTACTGCTCCTCTTGTTCTTTGTTTACCAGCTGTTTCTTTAACCTGCTCTCTCTTCAGGTGGTCTGCGGTCAGAACTGCACCTTTGTGATCCAGCCTAACGGGACGGTGTTGGCCTGCGGGGAGGGCAGCTACGGCCGCCTGGGGCAGGGCAACTCCGACGACCTGCACGTTCTCACGGTCATCTCGGCTCTTCAAGGTGCCGCAGAAACACCAGTTGTTCACACCAAACATGCTGATAAGTGACGTAAACTGCTGAAATGACTATATCACAAGCTGGTTTTTAAAGTAAGACGTGCTTACGTGGCAGAGACACTGGTGTTAGCTCTTTATTAGTGGATGTGTTGAGTAACACATTTTCACATCCTGAGACACGAAATGTGGATTTAATATGAAATATGTACCTGAAACGACACAACAGCTCCCTCTTTAGTGATTTTACACTTTATTCTTCACCAGCTATTTGATCCATATATTGATCAGAAGAATCGTGAAATACATTTGAATACAAGCTGAATCAGAGTTTCCCTCTCCGGTATCCGTCATGTATCACCGTGTCTTTGTCTCCTCGTCCCTTCAGGTTTCGTCGTGACTCAGCTGGTCACGTCGTGCGGCAGCGACGGTCACTCCATGGCTCTGACGGAGAGCGGCGAGGTGTTCAGCTGGGGCGACGGGGACTACGGGAAGCTGGGCCACGGAAACAGCGACCGCCAGCGCCGCCCGAGACAGATCGAAGCTCTGCAAGGAGAGGAGGTGGTGCAGGTCAGGATCACGACGCCTGGAGTATTTTAGCTTTTACTTTCAGGGTAACAGATAGACATATGAATGATTTTGTTTTTCTTCCTGTCAGATGTCCTGTGGATTCAAACACTCGGCGGTGGTAACAGCCGATGGGAAGCTCTTCACGTTCGGAAATGGAGATTACGGCCGGCTGGGTTTGGGAAACACCTCCAACAAGAAGCTGCCGGAGAAGGTCACGGCGCTGGAGGGCTACCAAGTCGGACAGGTGGGGCAGAAAAATATTCAGAGGAGGGAACAAGTGACGTTTGGGATTATTTACAGGATTATTTACACTTACACTTCATCTACTTCCTCCTCAGGTGGCCTGTGGTCTGAACCACACGCTGGTCGTCTCTGCTGACGGATCGATGGTTTGGGCCTTTGGAGACGGCGACTACGGAAAACTGGGGCTCGGCAATTCCACCGCCAAGTCGTCCCCTCAGGTACGAGCTGCTTAAAGACGTTCACCTGTGAAACAGTCGATCCTGCCGTTGAGTGAATCTAATGTTGGTTTATTTTAAATGTTTTATTCCTCAGAAAGTAGACGTGTTGTGTGGAATCGGCATCAAGAAAGTGGCTTGTGGAACTCAGTTCTCTGTGGCTTTAACCAAAGACGGAAAAGTGTTCACGTTCGGCCAAGGTGAGCAACTCGGCAAAAAAAGATTATCCGCTATTATTGTGATCATTTATGCATCATTTCAGTCATTTTTCAAGCAAATGTGCCAAATATTTAATGCGTTCAGCTGCTCAAATGGGATGATTTGCTGCTTTTACTCGTCTGACTCACTCTCTCAACATTGGATGACATAAAATCGGGCTTCAGGAAATGTATTTTAAGTATTTTTTACTCTTTTGTTTTACAGAATTAATTGAGGAATTAAGCAGCAAATTAATCACTTATGGCACTGGTAGTTCTTGCAGCTCTAATGATGATAAATACTGAAATCTGTGGAGGCTAACGACGGCCGTACTTTTCTCTTTGTCTCAGTTGTTAGTTAATTATCATGTAATCTCAAGAAAATGAGCTTCGCAATCTTGATAAGGAGAGATATGGTCAACCTCTCATCTTTGGAGACACAAACTCCACATTTAGGCCTTAATTATTGTTCAGTTATGGATCCTCCCTGACACTCACTCATTTTGTAGTATTTTAAAGGCCGTTAATGATAATATTTAGTTTTCACAATCTTCTCCCTAAATCATATAAGAAAATGTGACAACTGCAGTATTTTCACAATAAAGTTCATGATAAGATAATTCGTGTTGTTTGTTTTTTCTTTAACACATCGTTCAAACATTGCCCCCCTCCTCCGTGTTTGCAGACCGACTAATTGGCCTTCCTGAAGGCCGAGCCAGGAACCACAACCGGCCCCAGCAGGTCCCGGCTCTGTCGGGGATCCACATCCAGGACGTGGCTGTGGGAGCCGAACACACCCTGGTGCTCTCCTCCACGGGGGACGTTTACACCTGGGGGAGCAACTCTGAGGGACAGGTGAGCTGCTGACACACACACACACACACACACAGATTATAATCACGACATGTTGGTTTCATAATCTGAATTTAAAGTTTGTGCCATGTTATTCTAGTTTATCATAGATAATCTTACAAAGGTGCATAGTTAAGTAGTTTAATAATTCATTATAAGGAAGCTCAAAATTCTCTGATTGTAAATGATTAATTCATGTTTAATTTTGGAAGAAAAGGTTCATTATAAATGATTAATTCAGGTGACTTTGAACCGTCCTGTTGTTGTCGTCTAGCTCGGTTTGGGTCACACAAACCACGTTCGAGAGCCGACGGTGGTGACGGCGCTGCAGGGAAAAAACATCCACCAGATCTCAGCGGGACGCTGCCACAGCGCCGCGTGGACGGCTCCGTCTGTGCCGCCTCGAGCGCCAGGTCCGACACACACACACACACACGCTTATCATAACATACAGCTTACTGCCCCCCCGCTGTGGCGTTGACAGACATTTTGTCCTGGAGGTCAGATTTCCTGCGGCGCTGCTGCGACGTGTAGTAAATACCAAACTGGGGCGCAGCACATTGTTGCCGGATGAGGCGCCGCCATTGTTTGGTTGAACAAACACTGAAGAATTTCACGTATTGGAAACAGAAATCCTCAATCCATAGATACATTATGAGTTAAACTGCTGTTTTCATGGGATAAATAAAATTTTCTTTTTATGTTTTAAATGTTCTACATGCTAAGTGGTTCTTTGTTCAATTTGTCATGTGACAGTAAGACAGAAAACATCTGAAAATAACTAATAAAATTGAACAAAACTTCTGCATGGCTGCCACAAAAGAAAAACTTAACAAATGTCTTTAAATTAAACTTTTTATGTTTAGAACGTAAACTTTCTGCATGCTAAGTTGTTCATGATTTATTTTCAAATTTGTTTTATAATTTTACTCTTTCCGTCCTCCCCTGCTGTCCGTCTCCTGCTCCTTTTCTTCTTCAGGCTCGTCGGTTCCCCTCCAGCTGGGCCTCCCCGTGGCGGTGCCTCCTCAGTACAGCGGGCTGAAAGAGGTGAGCATCGAGGCGGTGAGGGCTCGCCTCCGACTCCTCTACCACTTCTCCGACCTGATGTACTCCTCGTGGAGGCTGCTCAACCTCAGCCCCAACAACCAGGTAGGAGACGCGCAGAGGAAACCGTCTATAACAATGTTCATGTGTCAGACTTCTTACAAAGCTGTCTTATTTTAGCACGTTAACGTTGGTAAATGTGATTTTTACTTTGCAGAGCTGCACGTCCCACTACAACGCTGGTACCTGGGGGATCGTTCAGGGCCAGCTGAGGCCCCTGTTGGCCCCCCGAGTTTACACTCTGCCCATGGTGCGCTCCATCGGCAAGACCATGGTGCAGGGCAAAAACTACGGCCCACAGATCACCGTCAAGCGCATCTCCACCCGGTCAGTAGGAGAGTTTGTTTTAACACAAACTAATTCTCACAGTTTAATGAAAAATTACACAGTGAAATATTCAAAAAGTTGTGTTACTTCTTAGGCCTTTATTAGAGAGAGGACGGTGAAGGTGACAAGAAATGAACTAGTATGAAAGCACCTTATTTTACAATAACAAATGTTTTTTTTACAGGGATTTTCTAAATAAAAAAAAACATTGAATATAAATGTGAAACAAGTTTCTTTTTTTTATTTGATTATTAGAAAAGTATTTAAGCAAGTAAATCACATAAACATGAGTTTCAGCTCATGTTGTTACTTACCTTTATTTTCTTGCTGCACTTGACTTGAGCATAGTTCAAACTTTAGATGCTTTAATTATTTTTCCAGAGAGCAGGATGTGAACATTTTTTTCTGTCTGTTTAATCAGTTTTTCTGTTTCTCTGCGACTCTGCAGGGGGCGGAAGTGCAAACCGATCTTCGTGCAGATCGCCCGGCAGGTCGTGAAGCTGAACGCCTCCGACCTCCGGCTGCCTTCGAGGGCCTGGAAGGTCAAACTGGTGGGGGAGGGCGCCGACGACGCAGGGGGGGTGTTTGACGACACGATCACAGAGATGTGTCAGGAGCTGGAGACGGGCGTGGTCGACCTGCTCATCCCCTCCCCCAACGCCACAGCAGAGGTCGGCTACAACAGAGACAGGTGAGGAAAAGTCAGCCTTCAATTTTCTACTTTTCTATAAGAATTAAGATGAATTTTATCAGAAAAAGAGAAATTAATATCAATATATTTCCCTCCTTATAGTAGCTTATACCAAACATTTAAAAAGTCCGTTCTTATTTCTGCAATCTGACAAAGTAAAATCGTCCTCAAACTATCCTTTATTGAGTTACTAGTTTATTTTCATTCCTTTTGTCTCATTTGATTTTTAACATATTATATTTTCTTACCGTCCTGGTTGACGTCTGATGGTATTTTCATTCTTGCATGTTGATTTTATGCAGTTCTGTTGTTAAAACTCTGTCAGGCTTGTTTTTCTGACAGAAACACCCTGAAACACGTCAGGCAGCTTCATTATTTCCAGATGAACGATAAAAATCAAGACCAAAACCTGCTGTAGTCATAAAGTTCAACATGAAGGGAATAAAAGTGTCTCATCTGGAATATTTTACTCGTCTCTCTTAGCTTGTAGGTTTGGATGGAAAGTCTCTCAAAACTCACAACATCTAAAAAGAAAAAAACTCATGCAGCATAAACTGAATCTCCATAAATGAGCTCATTTTATCCTCAAAATTCAAACATTTCCCTGAGCTGACACAGAGCGCCATCTTGAATTTACAGATTAAAAACAAACAATATTTGCGTCTCTTCAATCTCTTCAGGTTCCTCCTCAACCCGTCCGCCTGCCTGGACGAACACATGCTGCAGTTCAAGTTTCTGGGCATCCTGATGGGCGTGGCCATCCGCACCAAGAAGCCCCTGGACCTTCACCTGGCCCCCCTGGTGTGGAAACAGCTGTGCTGCATCCCCCTCCTGCTGGAGGACCTGGAGGAAGTCGACCTGCTTTACGTGCAGACGCTCAAGAGCATTCTTCACATTGAAGACAGCGGCATCACCGAGGAGAATTTCCATGAGGTGGGACTGAAAGAAAATCAGGTTGACGACGGCGCGATTTGTTGTGTGTTTTGCATTGTTTGATGGAGTGTAAGTGGGCGATAAGATAGTGTGTTGTTGATTTAAAACGTCCCCGTTCTTAATTTTCCTACAAACCTCTGATTTATTTATTTTTTTATCATCCTGCGAAACAGACGTCAATGAGTAACGCAGCAAACGTACAGGCTGGGTGACGAGAAATGTCTGTACAAACCTTTAGACACACTTAAATTACATAGTTTGTCCACCAGAGAGCACTGAAAAGTTTATTTTTCTACTATAAAATATTTGGCTCACTGCATATTTCATATCACAGAATTCTTTAAGGGATTTCTAATAAATGCTTGTTTGTTTTCTGTACTTAAGTTAAAGAAAACGGGGGAAAATTGGCTTTTTATTTTGCTGTCAGCTTCAAAATTCAGCATCAGACTGATCACGTTCATCAGTTTGCAGACTTTATTTGACATTTTAAAGAATTCACACCTCAGTATAAACATAAAATTTATATCATCTATTGTTTTAGTCGTCATATCAGCCACTAATGAGGGAGATCTGACAGATGTAAAGTCACTGAAAAATGTCTGTATTTATAAGTGCGCACATGGAAACAGGGTCGAGTTTGTTTGCAAACTTCTCATTTCAAATAAAAAAACAAACAAACGTCACTCCTCCTCTTTGCAGGCTGAGCAGTAAACAGCACTTTCCCTCCCTGATCGTCACTGCAGATCAGCCGCCTCCTCACACTGTATTTAAACTTAATCTCACAACACCGAGGCCTCACAACACGACTGATAATTGTTCTGACGGCCGTGTGAACGTTTGATTCGTCACAATTCACGTGTCGCTGCCGAGATAATAAGCAGCCGAGTTTTTTTTATTCCCGCTGAGCTGAACAAACTTCACACGATGTTTCGTATCGCGGATTTATTGGAGGTTAAATAAGTTTACGGCGAACGCAGTCGGCTCGAATCTGAAATCACGTTCCCGACGGCAGAAAACAGCAAAGTGGCTGCAACCAGTTTAAACATGGTGAGAGCAGCCAGATCTCAGCTGAGCCCCCCCCCCCAACACAAACCTCCTACCCAGAGCCCCTCTTCTGTCCAAACACCCTCACACAGCCCCCGCTCTGTGAAGCCCGACGCCAGCCGCTGTTGATGCAGCAGATCCTGCCTGGCCGAGAGACTTGGCCTCGCTCCCGGCCTCGTACAGGACGCGGGGGGGGGTCTGGATCCACAACGCCGCCAGGCCGAGGGAGGGTGGAGGAGTGTGGGGGGGGGGGCGGACCTGCATCTGCTGCTTTGGCATGAAAGAAGAAGATCTGAAAAGAAAGAGAGATTCTCCTCGTCTGGTGTCACTGTCAGACGTCTCACCGTCGAATTAAAACTGAACAGTTTCAGCTTTTTGAAACCGATCTGTCACGTCTTCATTTAATCAGAGGGATTATTTCACAGGCCAAAATAATAGTTGTGAAACACGTAAACACTGCTGGAGGTTAAACGCTGCGGTCGACTGTTTATGAAACGGTTTGAATGTTTCCATGTGACTCCGGCGGTCACATCTCATCGTTTGTTCACCAGAAGAGAAAATTTCTCAGCTGTTAGCTTGAATCTTGGTCAGTTCTTCTTTTGAATTAAAGGTTTATGTCTGTTTAATTTAAAAGAAAATTACAGTAGCTGATATGTCTTTATCAATAAATCAAGTTGAGAGTTGAACAGCTGTTTGCATTGTTGCATTTAAGACCAGTAAACAGATAAAATACAGATTTGATGACGAGTTAAAGTTTCTGTTTACGCTCGTCGTTTCTCACCGAACCTCCTGTGTGTCTTTGAGGTCGAACAAACACGACGTCCTTCCTTCCTCAGAAAACATTTGTGAGTCATTCGTTTAAACATTTTAAATCATCAAGTTGTTTCTCTCCTTTTGTGGGAGTGTTGGTGAGCGAAGCCGGCAGGACGATCGCGTCGCCGTCGTGTTGAGGTGTGTTTGTTGTACCGATTATTCTCTGTGTTTGTTCTCCAGATGATTCCTCTGGATTCCTTCGTCGGGCAGAGCGCAGACGGTAAAATGGTTCCCATCATCCCGGGAGGAAACAGCATCCCGCTCACGTTCTTCAACAGGAAGGAGTACGTGGAAAGAGCCATCGAGTACAGGCTGCACGAAATCGATCGGCAGGTACGTCAAAACGACGACGGCGCGTCTGATTCAGGAGCGACGTGAGATTATTTTAGATTATTATGAGCGATGACGAAAACTGCTCCTCAGCTTCACGTGTTCATCTTTTCTTAGTAGAGAGAAAGAATTTAACTTAATCTCAGTAATCTGCCTGCTTCGTTCATCAGATTACAGCTCAGCAGTGGATGTGCAGATCGTTTTGATTTTGTTTTTTCATCTTCTAAGATCATCGCTGCAAACAGCCGGCGTATCGACTGAACAATCCCTCAGGAGGCGATCTGGATTTCTTTTTTTTTCCACAAACACATTTAAGCACCTTTTTTTTCCACCGTCTACTTCGGGATTAGACATCGGATGAAAGATTGAATGAAAAAGAAGATTATATGTGATAGAAAGCTCCAGGACAGTTTCAAACAGTTCACTGTCAAAGCTGCTCAAAGAACCACGTTTTAATTCATCATTAAAAATAATAATAGTCACTCTGTTAATGCTGCGAAACGATTAGTCGATGAATTAATTAGTCGATCCACAGAAAACTTCTTTATGTTCGAGCATCATTAGAGGAGTTTTTCTGTTTGAACTTTGTCGTCAGCATTTCTCACATTTTAAAGACCAACAATTAATCTGTGAAACAATCAGCAGTCTGAACGGTCATTAAAATAACGATTAGTCACAGCCACCAGTGAGAAATGAAAGACTGTTCTGCTGTTGAAACTTCAGAAATAAAAATCATGAGCTCAGACTGATTTAGTGTGTCCAAGCATCTTTTAAAAAAGCAGCGGTGGTTTGATTTCTTCTGTCTCTTGCAGCAGCTCTGCCATCGTGCCGCCGTTTTAAAATGGAAACACAATGGAAATGGAAAAGCAGCTTCTCCAAACTCAAGAAATGACAGAAAACTGATGTGATATTCGATTATAGACTTTACTGGTCGATAAGGAATCGAATTTCAGGATGCATCTTATAATCGTGATAACTCTTTACACGTCATTATTTCCCTTTGTTCTCTACATATTTAGCATATTTTTATGTTCATACATGTTTTTATTTCTCGTACAGAGGGTGCATCATGAAAATATGATCAATAACTGATTCTGAAGTCTTTCTGCTCGCTGATGTCCGTCCGTCCTCTCTCAGGTGGCGGCGGTGCGTGAGGGGATGTCGTGGATCGTCCCGGTGCCGCTGCTGTCGCTGCTGACGGCGAAGCAGCTGGAGCAGATGGTGTGCGGGATGCCGGAGATCTGCTGCGACGTGCTGAAGAAGGTGGTGCGTTACAGGGAGGTGGACGAGCAGCACGCCCTGGTTCAGTGGTTCTGGCAGACGCTGGAGGAGTTCTCCAACGAGGAGCGAGTCCTCTTCATGCGCTTCGTCTCCGGACGCTCCCGGCTGCCCGCCAACACGGCCGACATCTCTCAGAGGTTTCAGATCATGAAGGTGGATCGGGTGAGTGGATCAGGACCCGAGGACGGGGCCGGTTCAGGCTCAGGTTTTTAAAAATGAATCAGGTTTGTCTGAATTTACTGAAGAACCGAAGCTTCGTCAGAAAAAAAGCAGCATCGCACTGTAGTCTTTTCCTCCATTTTAACTTTAAAGATAGTATTTTTTGTCTTTTTCTTGTTTTATAGGACAGTTTAGCGTCATCATATCCAACAGTCCTCTGTAATGAATCTGAGGCATCCTGAATATTTTAACGTTAAATTTCAACGATGCAAAAGAAAAAATTGACAGGTTT
>JAVQJZ010008603.1:0-14987 GCA_036025355.1 Leiopotherapon unicolor
CAATCACTTATGGCAGACAAGATGTATTTTGAATTGTTGAATGTGTAATGTGTAAAATGTGTGATTTTATAGCAAACTGAAGAACTTTTTTCATATCTGGGCTCTGCTTTTCTATCAAAATTGTCAACAAAAATGTGCCACAAAATTTAAACTCTTGGGCACATTTCTTTCTTTTGTCTGCACTGACTTGCAGTAAGACAACAAAGATGAGTACGTTAAAACCGGAAAAACCATTTAAAGTCATTAAGGTTAGTTAAAATTTCTGCCAACTGCCAACTGCCAACGGAGAGAAATCCAGAGAGTTGGCATTTGGCAGCACCGACTACCTACTAGCTATATTAGTGGAGCAGACTAAGGTGTGAATATGTTAGACAAACACCAAATTTGACACTCTGCTAATTTGTGTTGGTGTGATATTTAATATTCACAAGAGACTGGGCCTTGTAAGCTGATAATTCCCCAAATGAAACTGACTAAATTCTTCAGTGTGAAATGTTCATATCTACCGCTGAGCATCAGAAGGTCGATTCAGCTGTTAGTAACAAATGGCAGAACTCCAAAGCACAGAACGAAGACGTAACCTCAACTGTAATATATTTTTACAATGGCTAACATCAGGCTAACGCATTTTGGCACATACGCCTTCATCAGAGCATCTGTTTTTGGCAGAGCACCCAACCAGAGGAAGGTTATGTGAGGAGGCACACCTGCTATTCGTTTTTCACTGCTTGCTCTCATTCTCATCAAGCGTGGTGTTGTCGCAGGACTGACAAGCTGCTGCCCACAGCCTGTTTAACAAAGATACTGCCTAAAAATATACACTCAAGAGACATAGATGGTAAATATGATCATTTTCAGCCAAATCATATCTACAAAATCCAAATCTGCGTATGTCTACTTTTAGAATGAATTTAAACATATGAATAATGTTCTTTAGCATTACAGAAGATGCCAGACTGCCACAGTGAATTAGGATATGTTAAGTTCTTGAGGCAACGAACATTATCGTGTATCATGTAATCATTACATGGTTTCATTTAATGTAGTCTTGCTTTATAACCTCGCTGCATAGCAGTCATATATTTTGTAGATGAGTCATGCCACATTGTCTCTTCCTACAAATCATTAAGTCTTTTTTTCAATAAGTTGAATGTCAGATCTATCATTTCTAACTTTAGGAAATTGTACACATAATTTAATAAAAAGAGAAAGACTTGACAAACTAAAAAAAGGATACAATTTAAGATTTGATGTAATTTTAGCAGAAGATGAGAAGGATTTTGCAGGCATCGATATATTTCCAGACACAGCACAGTTTTGGCCACGCAGCACTGGACCCAGAGCAAATTTAGGTGGCGACAGACATACTATTGTGTCACTTGCTCTCATTAAATTAACATCACACTCTGTTAACATCCCCTGCAAGTAAAAAGCCTCCATTGCTCTTTGCTTTTCAGACAGTGGCTGTAGTAAGTGGCCGTACGCCTTTCTGAATACAAAGTTTGTGAATACATGTGTACAGCGGGAGCAACAAAGCTGGTGCTGACATGACTGGGTGCAATCATACACCGTGTTGAATTAGAGCCATCACTATGGCTGCCAGTCAGCGTTGAGTTATGACGTCATCAGTGAGTGGCCTTGCACGCACCAGGCCTCAGACTCTAATGTCAAAATCATGAAACGGGAAACATCTTCTATAAATTCATCCTACAGATTTTAGGTAAAGGTGTCATACTGGGTTAATGCAGCCCAATTATCAGCAAATATCATTCGTGATGGGCGAGTATACCGTTGAAACATCCAACTATTTTTATACTGCTTCACATCTATTGTGGTTAAATGGTTTCAGTAAAACAATCAACCCAAATGACATACACTAATGACTAGTCCCCCCACGCCTTCTATTTTCAGCAATTATCAAAATAACCATTATTCTAAAGAGCGGATGTAAAAGTTGCACAATTTCCAATAAAAGTTAATGAGGTAGAAGGGTTCTCCCTGATCTGCAGATCAAATGCTCAGAAACGCTGCTATGTAATACAAAGAGGCCATAAAACGTCTCTAATCCAAAAAGTATTCAAAATCAATACATCCACTATCCCCCGGTTTTAAAAAACACAGTGTTTGACTGCTCTTCTTCGTGTGTGCCCTACTTCTCCAGGAGCAGCCATCTTCGATATATGAATAGATGCATAGTAATGACATGGTAGCAGTCACTTCAAAGTCGTTCCCTATACGTTGCCACGGGCCAGCTCTTCGACAGATTTGAGAGGAGTGACTCGTAAATATCACACCTCAGCTTGCCAGCACCCTCGACAGCAGAGTCCGAGACCCCCGAAACGGATGCAGCCGCGACACGTACCTCCAAAATCAGGCCTTAAACGGATGTCATATCCCTTCAGCAGCTTGTCCACGGTGGTCTTGGCCACAGACATTCCGGTGCTTCCAGTGGAGGAGCTGAGGGGGAGAGGGGGGGGCAGAGACCACAAGTGTAAGAGCCATTTTAAGGGCAGATGAAAAAAAAAAAAGCAGCAAACACAGATACTTTTGTCACAGACGCTTTGTTTCATCCACAGCACGCCTACTGTACGGCGTTGCCTGAATGTTGTTACCGCACGTACTCTCTGTTCCCAACATTAATGACATGAATGCACACCTTTGAAGAGGAAGCCCTCACGTCAATGCGCTGAGGCTTTGACAAAGGGAAAAGGGGACTTGGGAGGCATTCAGCAACAGCCAACACGCACATTCATCCATCCATCCATCCATCCATCCACGAATCACGGTTTCTTCTAAAGTAAACACCCCCGGGCGTATTTTATCGATTTCATTCATATTCCTTTCATTTCTGACATTTTTACATAAAAGCAGACATTTACTTTGTAGAGATTTACAGTGAGAAGATGTGATTTTATTTTATGTTGCGTCAGCCATCTTTATTGTACCGATCCTACATAATACTAACAGCATACTGACTCCTGTGTTGTCATGGGGAAGGGTCAAGAAGTACATTGCTTATGCATTTCTCACCCATATAGCCCCCTTTTATTGACGTTGGTCCACCAGAATGAGGACATTAAATATTTTCATGTCTTCTTTGGCTCACCTATCAGGTAGGAGCTCAGTCTTCTTCATGAGCATGTATTCAAATAAACTGTGTTTTACCACGCGGCCTCCCATGGCTCTGTCAGACGCAGACCACCCCCAGGAGGACCGTATAGGCCGACTGACGCCTAGAAGGTTGGTGCCACGACCTGCATCACCTGATCGAGGCCGGCTCCCTCCAGCTGAGCCTCCTCGTTACAGAGGGGGAGGGTGTGGGGCGAGTGCTGGGGGACGCCGCGGCGAGGGTGTGTGGTAGGCGCCGCTCAGTTAGCCCACAGGGCTGTTTGTGGAGCTGGCCAGTCACAGGACCTGCGGATGTGAGACCTGAGAGCATCACCCTGCGAGGGACCAGGGGCCACACCTGAGAGGCACCCCAGATAACCCCCCCTGGCGTTTGTTGATCAGGGTTATTATAATGGGATCAAGGTGTCAGAGGAGGACGTGCGACCCAGTTCTCAGTGAGCAGCTAAATCTCATAAGTGAGGCTGTGGGGCCTCCAGGAAGGGGACAGGGGGGGAGGCCACGGGGGACATGTATCAGGGCCATTAACAGCAAGACAATAAAAGGGATGGGGGGGTGCTGCCAGCTCAGGAAAGGCTCCTGCAGTAATTCATACTGTAAACATTACAGTGACCAGACAAGGAGCCCATTTATTAAAACGTTAAATCATGTGACCGGCTCGGGAGAGACAGCGGATGATGACCTGCTGGGATTATTTCTCGATTCTGATCGATTCGGTTCCGGTCAATAAAAGTGGTAGGGGGGTAAAAAAAAAAAAAAAAAAAGGTCAATTAAGATGATTGCAATGTGGGGATGTGACTTGACGGTGGCGGATGGGAGAAGCAGGCTCGAGCGGGCCGAGCTGTAGACTCATCCATCCAGCTGCTGCTCACCGTGGCGTAATCAATCGATCTCCGGCTGATTGATCCCTATCATCTAATCATCGGCTGAGTCCACTGTAGTCTGCTGAGGGGGGGGGGGGTTGCATTTTACTAGGATCCATCCTGAAACTCGCCCCATCATACACACACACACACACACACACATATCCCCATTTTGATATCGGGAGTAGGTTACGTTTCACAATAGACTCGATGCCGAGCACGCGCATGTTTTTACGCTCGCGCGCGCCACAGCAGCGTCTATTTGAGCCCATATCGGCAGCAATGCCCCTAATAAGCAGGCCTGCACCCCGTTAATGCGATTTGCCACATCTCAGCCTTTTACTGAGCGGTAATCACGTCTACTGATGTGAAATGTTTTTTTTTCCTCCCCCCTCTCTCTGTTTTTCTCTCTTTCTCCATCTCTCTCTCCAAGCGACGTTTTTCTTACCTTTGAACAAAGCAGAAGAAGGACAAAGCCGCCAGAGCAGAGAAAATTCCACATAATTTATCTTCTTGACGACCCAACATCTCCACAAATCCTTAGATGTAGTTTCTATAATCCAACCAGTCCAGTGGTCCTCCGGGAAGATGCACAAAGTAAAAAGTGGCAATTAAAAAAAAAGAAAAGAAAAAAGAAATTGCCTCTTAAAGATGCCGAATAAACTAGCCTACATCTACGCGCGGTGTCTTCGTGGAAACGGCGCTTCTCGGCGTGTTTGTGTTTTTTCCTCGTCTTTAAAAAAAATAAGGATCTAATCTAGTGAATTGGCCCCGGCTATGGAAATCCGTGCAGGTCACAGAGCCCCTCGACCAACACCAGAAGATCAGACATCTTGCTCAGAAAGCGGCGCACACAATACTTTCAAAAGTGATGACAAGTCCTCTTCCCCTCGGAAAAACAAACACTGGCATGAATGACTGAGCAGCAGCCTCTTGTTGAGCCTCTTGTTGATCAAATTGGCGGATGAAATCTCCCAGTCCAAACCTGCAGAAGAGGCATGGCTCCAGCGATGCTCCGGCGCCAGACTACTCCACAGCGCGATGTAGTTCACAGATATTTGTTGGAGCTGGGAGCGCTGGTCGGCTGGAGGGGAGCGGTTGGCTAAAAAAAAAAGAAAAATGAAATCTTCATTGCCCCCCCCCCGCTTCTTCTTTTTTTTTTTCTTTTTTCTTTTTTTCCTCGTCTCCCCCCGTTACTGCCGCCGCCGCTGCTGCTGCTGCTGATGATGTAGATCAGCGCAAAGTCACTGAGGGGAAAATGCACATTGAAAAAAGCTCTGGGTAATATCTGATGCAGACGTCAGAGCAGGCTATATCACCCCTCTGCTGGAAAAATAAAAAAAATAAATTAAAAAATTAGATGCTGAGAAATATGGATGCCCCCCCACCGCCAATACGCCAATGCATGTATCACAGCGTTTCCTATCAGAGAACCTATTTGAGGAGGGAGGGGGGAGAAAAAAGTCCGCTTGCCTCCGCTGGCCGCCGTTAAATGGCGTTTGAACGCGTTAATGTGCTCCGCTCGTCTCCTCCTGGAAACACTCAACAACTGACAGAGATGCAACAGTCCACAGAAACCTGACGAGCAGCTCTGCTTATTTTCCTCCACGCGGGTTTCTTAGTTCTCAGTCTGAAATTAAAATAATGTCCTGCTGAGGAGGTGTGGGGGTTGGAGGAGGAGGAGGAGGTGGGGGGACACCTAAGGTGAATTCCTTAGCGACAGCCTGTTCATGCGCTGAATTGTCCTCTCTGAAGCACATTAGGATGCTGGGAGTGTGTTTCCATGCATTTCTCCCACTTCGCCAAATTTTTGGGAAGCACGCACACACGCGCGCACACACACACACACACAATCACTGACACGTGTGAGCGCGCGCAACAGGACACGCGCGATCTTCATTTCATTTTGGGATTTTTTTTTTCTTTTAGTCTTATTCCTTATCACGAACGAGGAGTCGCGCTCGTGTTTGAAACACAAACATCCTCGCTGGAAATTGTCAACGCGCACATCACAATTCAAGAATCACACCAGCTCGTGTTTCGCACAGAGGAGGAGGTTTTCTTCAGGGATCTCTGTGCTGTCCAGTTGCTAAGCAACCCAGCCAGCACTGATGCAGTTGTGGTGATTCGAAGGCTCTGCGCAAAGGCTCATTTAAAGGAGTAGACCCAATGCTGTCACCACTGTGGTGTCAGTGGGACAAAAGCAGGCAGCAACTGATGTGCCATGGTGCCATTTCTGTCACCAGAGCGAGGGAAAACATTTTTTTATATCATAATGCATGTTAAATCAATGTGGCGTGTCAGAGATATGACAGTCTTTGGTGTCATCATCATTGTCCTCCTCATCTTCGTCACTGTCAGGGCCACGAGCACTGTGAGAAGTCAATCAGTTTATAAAATCTTGTTGTTTTTTTGTCTTTCCAGCTTGAAACACGTTATGACTTAGCAGACATTTGTTGCTATAAAATATTCTGCCCTTCCCTCCATGCCTAGAAATGGTCCCTCTCACAGGTGATGTCACTCAACAAAGGGGATATGAATTGGCAAAGATGTACAACAAGACAATTCGGTTGGATTTTCTGGTGATCATTTCTGGTTAAGACAATGTCACTCTTAATGTCAACATGATACCAAACAAAAAAAAAAAAAAAAAACATTAATTTAATTCATTTGTATTGTGAGTTTGTATTTTCTGGGCTCTATTTTTGGAAGAGCCATGGTCCATTAGCTTGACTGTTTTCAACCCTCCCAATCAGGAGAATGACATCATGTGGAAGTTTCAAACTGAATGGCATGGCAATTACATGCTGCACATCAAAAGTGCAACACCATGACTGACCCTGACCTGGCACCCGAGGGTGAGCTATTAACATAACATGATCTGCAAGACACAGACTGGCTTTCACTGTTCATACAAAGGAGAAAAATTAAAAAATACGAATGGTTACAACCACAGTTGAAAAGGACGGAGTTTCTGTGCATCAAAGGGTTAAGTGGGGCTTCAGACAGAGTTCTGTATCCTTGTCTGGATTTTAATTGTTTACAACCACTAAAAAGATATTTCATGTAGTCAGGGATGATTTACAGTTTGCAGTACAGTATTTAACATGTAAGGATCTGTGCAGAAATCATTAGGATGGGAGGTAGGATCAGTTTTGTTTGTTTGTTTTGTTTTGTTTTGTTTTGTTTTTTGCATTTGGAAGAGTAAGGGAGGATCTTTCACTTTTCCATGCCCTAAATTCATATTTAATTTGATTGTTTTTTTGCAAACTTGACAACATAAATGAACTGAATAGATACATCAAAAATAGATGACAGCATTGTGGATAACAGAGGTGCATTTGGCCACATGCCGAGAGCAGCAGTCATGTTGTCTGACCAACAAGTCAGTTCTGACAAAAGGCAGATACTCAACCTTAATGTTAGAAGGGATCAAACTTTATCTCTTTAAATATGACTTCTTTTTTTCCCCCACAGCCAACAGTTATCTTCACTTTATCCTGCATTATAGCAGAGCCACAGTTAAATTGAAATCATCATGTAGAGTTAACCTGTAATATAGGCTAATGTATGTAATGGATAAAGCCAAAATATTACAGAGCTGAAGTCCCTTAACAGCGTCAGAGCTGTTGCCTGTGCCCCGTTCATTTATTCAGTAACACTGCTTCTAACAATTACCACTGTTACTGAATAAAATATTATCCGTTTAGCAGCTCTAGAAGGCCCGGCTTACAGAGCACACCATTTGTTATCTTTGCCATAATTTGGTCAATTGTTCATTTGTATCCTAATGTGTGATTTGGTTTCTGTAAAAATGATTGTTGCATTGATAAATTGACTTAAAGATTAGATTTCCGTTGAGAAAGTAGTAGGGGAGATGTTGCATGTTTTTTTTCTTCCTGAGTCCAGGGGAGGATCTAACACAAATACTGTAACTGTGTGGACATTGTAACTGAGAGGCCACTCACCACTGACTCTGAGGTGGACAGTTTACCTAACTAGTGCCCGATTGGTTTTCCAAATGGGATCCAGTGATTTAAATGCAAATTATTCACCAGGCAATCTGAGAATAAACTAGCTTGACGTACTCCCGTTTTTTTTTTTTTTTGTCAGTCTATTCATGCATAGGCGCCAAGGCAACAGTAATTGTGTGGCAGATAATTGCTGAAATAGCAGACTCCTCCATGTATGTGTTCTTTGAAGACAGCCCATCTGCCATAGGTTGTGTTGGTGAGAGCCGGAACAGAGCAATGTCAGTGTAGTACAGTAAAGGAAGCGCAATATGGAGTTGGAGCCTGTGCGACAGCGCGCTCGATGGATCCCTTCGGTCTCCGGGCTTGCTCAGCTTGTGCTTTCCTCCACGGTCGGCCCCGCTCACAATAGTGCTCCCATTCACAGCATTCCCTGATTACTGCAATTAAGTCTAATTGGCATCTATGACAGGGAGATCCATGCCCCTGAGATGTGCATGTACCATGCTCTTTTTTGCTCCATTCATATGTTGCGTAACACATGTGAGTTACTGGGTCACCCTTGCTCCTCTGATATAAATAGTATCACATGGTTAATGCATTGGTGCCTTCTAGTCACTCCCTGTTCCTCTTGCTGTTCATATCTGTCAAACACCCCAATCGCCTCAAAGTAACAGATGATATATCTAACTGATGTGTTGGGAGACATTTTAGCATGTTTGGGCTGTTTCTTCATGCAACTGCACCGTCAGCCTGTGACAAGAGTGAATGTATGTGGTTTCTAAAAGGGGGAGGGTTGCTTAATGAGAGTTCACTTAACGCTAATGTGTTGTGGGATTTTGTGCGCTCCCTTTGATTAGAGAACACAATCAAGGCTTCTCGTGAAGAAGTTAAGTTAATTTGGTGGGGCAACGCAGTCTGTGTGAGGAGAAATGACAGCTCAAGTTCCTGTTTGGCCACTTCACTGCGGGAGGGGGTCCCCTCCTCGGCACCGCCGTTGTCTCACCTTGGTTTGGAAAAGCAGAGCAGGAGGCTTCCCTGAAGAGACAAAGACTACGATTCTGGCCTGATTCCAGTCGGAACCTGATGACCTGCGTCCCTGATTCGACTTACCTGGACTTGATGCAGGAGTGGGAGGTGTAACTTCACTGAGACAATCCAAACTGTCATGGGTCTTGGCATGCTGCTCCAAGGTGAGCAAAGTAGAGAGACTATCAGGTTTGGAGCTCAAGCTTCTGAGTTTTTAAAGTCTTAAGTTTAAAGTCTTTTTTTTCAACATGGAGGAAAAACAAAAACACCTTACAAAATTGAGATACCAGAGAGGAAACCAGAGTGTGTGCAATCAGACTCATTGTCTGCCAGCAGTGTTCTGAGATCCACTGTTGTTTTCAGTGCCCCTGGTCAAACACACCTCCTGACTCATGAGTTAATTAAGACCCTGTAAGACCCCTATAAAGACATAAGCAACTTCAAACATGTGGTCTCTGCAAGTGTTGCCCCATGTTCCCTAAATGGGAGTTCAATGGCAGGTGAATCAGCTTTAATCAGCATAAGAGTTCTGCATGATTATACTGTGTGACTTCTACGTCACGATTATCCGCTGCTCACAATGGTGTCTTACTCTGCGATCACACCGGCAGGTCAAAGCGACACTGGGAGAGCTCACCTCCCCACTGCGTAACGGAGCACCTGACAAGCTCTGAGAAAATGAAGGTTCAACTTCAATGTGCCTCGCGCCATTCATTGACCGCAGAGATGAGATTGGAGGCTTTGAAAACACACGGCACACGGCTCTGAAGCACTACCTCTGAGCAGGCAACCAGGCAATTGTTGCTATGCTACCGTGGAAAGCCCAATCAAAGTGCAGTGTGTTGCTCGTTGAGGCTGAACTGCACCACAATGTTCCAAATACTTGTGAGGAGCGCTGTTTACACTCAAACCATAGATAGCACACAAGATGGAAAATGCCTGCTAGTGCTTCCGCTTTGTCCACACACGGGGTAGGAACAATCATGTAAACAAGCAAGAATGATGCGTCACATGAATAATACGGACTATTGATCATTATACTGTATGTGGTGTGGCATATCCACTACAGGATGACAGATGTTGTTGATTTATGACCTCAGATTGGAATGAATCCAGTTGTGATTATTAAAGTAAATGCTTACAGCAAAGTACCCATGTTTGAACATAATTGGAAATTAATGAAAATTTCTTTATTGACCATAAATAAGAAAGTCATGGCCCTTGAAGAAAATCTGGGAAAATGCGAGGCATATTTTTAAAAAGATCAATAATGATGGCACGAGGTGCTTGTCCTCAGGGGGTCTGAATTATACTAATCAGACTAAGAAAAGGTTAGATGTGTCTCACTGCTCTCTGTGAAATAATTCTCACTCTGTGCTTTTATGCAATTATATGTAATAGAGAGCGAGCCGGCGACTTCACACACAGTCTACCTGTTCATCCTTCTCTGTGAGAAAACTAAAGGCTTGCCATCCTGCAGGCAGCACACAACTAACTGACCTGAAACACTCATCTGTCCTCTACACCTGAGGAGTGCACATCTCAAACAGTCACATGGCTCACCCGCTCCAGAATTAGCATGGGCGAGGCACAACACTTGATGCTAAATAGTTATTGATGGAGGACAAACACTAATACGAATCTGTAATTCCATCCCTTACCTCACCCATGTCCCTTTGCAACTCTCAGTGCGTTTCATTTATAGAACACTTGGGGTGGTGCATATTTAACCAGACCCTCATGGCCTTTTATTGATACAATCAAAATAATTAATTAAGTGTTTGTAAAGGTCTGGCACGAGGTTAATCTTCTCAATGGTTTATCAATATGAAAACAGCACATCTGTGATGCGTACGCCGTCCAGCAAAGTGTGTAGTCAGTAACAACATTACCTCTCTCCCCCCTCTTGAGATGGAGTGTATGTAAGTGTGCTTGTTTGTCATCGCATGTGTGAGTAGGTCCATGCTGTCTGTGTGTGTATCATGTCATATATTCCTCTTAATTTTTATACTCCATGTATCTTTTATATGACACTGTCTTTCAGCCAGATGAATTTCAGCCAGCAATTGATTTATCTTTTATCAAACACAGCCTTACTATGTCTCCCTGTGAGGATGGCTTAAAGATGGGAAGTGGAAGCTTCATTTGGTCACACTGTTGTTCCCCTGGCAAAGGGGGTAACACGTTATGCCTTTATTTGCATTCAAGGTGTCCTCATTTCAGTTTTCCTTAAATTCAAATGCCAAAGCCTGATGCAACAGCCTTCAGTTGTCTCGACAGTGCAGAAACAATGAGTGTCAACAACCAAAGCAAACAGGGATTCACCACTATACTCCAAAAATATGTAGCATTTCATAAATAGTAGCATTTAGTCAAAAATAGCACTGTAGCATCCCTTTCTCTTTTCCTATCTGTATTCTACGTGGGATTTCTACACGGAACTCCTACGAGAAAGGGTTAATGAATTCCTCACACAGATAGATATTGCCATGGAAACAGCTGCGTGACTGCTTGCAGCTTGTATACACACAGGAGGAAAAAAAACAATGGTGCCAAAGGTATTTTAAAATTCAGCAAGCAGACGCTTTCCAGTGCACATAGCTGCATTTAAGATTTTTTTTTTTTCTTTTTTTTAACAAGCATGGAGCCACAGAGAGTGAGGAGTAGCCATCGTGCACCCTCACCCCAGGTCCTCCTACCTCTCTCTTGCTCCATCTTTGCAATTCAAAGGAATGTGATTGGCATTGGAGATGCATTTGCAATAGCCATGGAGTTAATGCATTCAAAAATATGAGGTCTGGATGTGGTAGATGGGAAATAATACTCTGCTCTGTCATTTCCGTTGCAATAACAAAGTACACACGCAGACACACACACAGAGTCACTAAAACACACACACTGTCTCTCTCTTACACACACACACATACACACACACGCTCTAACACAATTCCAGCAGAGAATAATTAATTCACAATATGAAACAGACATTAGGCAATGTGCCTAGCGGTTGAGCTGAAAGAGAAGGAAGGGCCGTGATGCTTCTTATGCTCTCACATACAAAAACTGTACAAATACGCCAAATTATGCATGGCTGCATGCACAAACACACACACAGTGCACATGTACATGCAATAATTATTTGTCCCTTAAGATTCTACAATCCTGCCCGTGTTTTGAAAATAGGTGGCACAGTACGCTATGTGCTGGTGGGATAACCTAAACCATCTACGCACAAAAACATGTTCTTTTAGTGCCATTAGCCATCCTCCCAATAGTGAGTCAATAGCCTCTCGCACTGCCCAAATGGACTTTTATGCTTGAGTCTGCAAATATGACTCTATAGGTTGGTTTCTGCGGCATTCACTGCTGGCACTCAGTTGCTGAAGCAAAATAACAGTGTTTAGATTCATAAATATTTTGAGATGCATTGAAAAGCTTTTAAGTCCATAGACAGGAGTTGGCATAGTGATGCAAGGAACTGTAGGTGCAGCACAGCACATGGAGCGCTTGATAAATAAACAAGCAAACAAATAAACAAACAAACCAACAAACAGAAAAGATGTGTGAACAGGGCAGAGGATGGACATTAAAACGCAGATAGGCCTCTTTTTGGTGACTTGCAGAAATCGACGTGGCTTTCTGTGCATTTTGGACTAAAAGGTTCTCATTCACTTCAGGTTGTTTTTTTATCTCCTCCAATCAGAAACAAGAGCAGGGAATTCTCCCAGGAACTGAACCACATTCCATCAGCGTGTGTCCTGTCCATTAAGCTGAACGTCGAGAGTGTGGTGTGCTCCATTTTTTTAGATAAATATACTATACTATGTGGAAACAACAGCAGGCTTTACATTAAAAGGTGTACAACCTTGTAATATCGTGCAGCTCTAAGAATATAAGACAGTCTTCAGTAGGTTATGTTTATTTATAAATCGTGTTTATTCAAAGTTAATTTTATTATTTTCATGTGTTATTTTGAGTTGCTGTGTCCACTGAGATTTGTGTTTTGCCAAAAAAAAACAGTTCTAAGACTGATGCTGCTTTTGATTGATTTTGTTAAAGCAAAAAGCAGGTGCAAATGAAACAATCACGTCAAGTTTATGCATTCACTTGACAGCAATGAATTAAGGCTATTTTCAGAAATCAACAAACATCAGCTATATTTAGGCAGAAAGTGTCACAGGTCAGAGCTCACAGGGGATCAGTCAATTCATAATTTGAGCTCAGACCAATGCATCAGCCCGTTCTGTGACGTTTTTGAGCCACATTCATCCAGGTTAATTAAAAAGAGATGGACTTCAGCAATCCCCTCATCACACAGCAGGACGAAATGTGGTCAAGTATAATTACACAGCTGTAAGCAGATCATAATTGGATAATAATTTTTTAGTAATTCCTTTTGGGATCCAATCCTCCACTGGGAATTTTTAATTGATGAGATAGCTCACAGCTGCCAGAAGTTACAAGATTAGGTGACTATCATAGCTTATCACAGAAGCACAGAGAAGTAAGTCATAAAGCAAATTAGTGGGAGGCTCCGTGACTTTGTCAGGCAGGTACGTGAAGAGATATTATCTTATTTGCTAAATGAGCCATGGATGGACACTATCATTTTTTATGGCTAGACATTACACGCCAGGCTTATACAGTGACATGCAGGCAAGACGTTAACGATGCGTTTCTTGGGGGTGTTCAGTCTAAACCGGAATATTTCTAATTGTGCTTGCAGTTTGCCTCATCAACCTTTTCTTTCATTGGAAAAAAAATTGACAAAAAAAATTCTATATATAATATTAACTTCTTTATGGGTTAATTCAGGGAAATAAACCCGAGGAAGTGTCAGCTTAATATTGATAATGTATGAACATTTGGGGAAATATGTTGGTTTGTCTTTGTCTTTTGAGTTGAATAGGAAGACTGATACCACTGTTATTATTATTATTATTATACATTATAAGAGTAAAAATGACATGCTATCATTTTAGGGACGATTATGTATCAAAGTGCAAAGTCCTCTTCAATAAAAAGTAAGATCACGCATCAAACTCTCCATGTTCATCCTTGAAACAACTGCTGGGATTAAGCATTTAGTGCCTCAGATGTCAGGTTGACACAAAAACCCTTTTTTGATTACATTATGAAATTCTAGATTTGCACAGGTTGAGAAAGAAAGTTCCTGCAACCTGTCTTACTGCCTTTCAGCATGCAAGAGGTTCCCACCGCTTTTGTTAGGTCACAAGTCCTCATCACCTACTCCTCCAGAGCGATAACAGCTGTTGTGACTGACATGAAGTCACATTTAATTTCTAATTTCCTCTGAGATTCTCACACCACCTGGGAGCTGAGTTGGAAAAGAAAAGCAGAATTTGGTAATATACAGCAAGACAAAGCAAAATCACAAGGCACTATTTCTGGTTTGAGAACAAAATGTCTTGTTGGTTGCCATTCGGTCGCTCATAGCACCATCCTCCATCTTGAAGCAGGTGAAAAAAGAAGAAAGGAGGAGGGAGGAAATGTCTTGAGATTCCAATGAACAGAAAGCTTCACTTCCAAAATAGAGAGGAAATCTCAGCACCTGGTGATTTGTGTTGATTCACTTGTGTTGATCAATAATGTTATCAACCCACCGCAGATATATTATGGTCATTTCATGTGATGGGGCAGTAAAATCTTACTTATTACCCCTTTACAGTAATGTGGGGCTGTTATTTATTGCAGACATTATTTAGCCTGATATTCGCTTTTGAATCCGCTCCGGTTGGATGCTGACCTTGAGCTTCCATGTCATCACCACACTCTCATTATACATATCTGGACATGTGGCGCAGAGTCCTGAAATTAATATAAATTTGACTTTTCATCAAAAATAAATCCCTTAAAATAAGAAAGCTGGAGACATAGAAAAAACAGTGACAATGATCTATTAATGTGAATTGTCAATGAATTTTTATAGATTATATTTTAGCTATTTACTGTTTTCTATGCAGGTAGTCTGAAGCAT
>JAVQJZ010008659.1:0-10315 GCA_036025355.1 Leiopotherapon unicolor
AGTCTGTGTATTTCACCAGCCCTTGTGCTCCTCTGTGTTTTGGGTCGCAGCTGCTCTTCACCCCACACTCAAAACCTTAACAGAAGTAGTTTTCATCCACTGATCCTAAGATGCCCTACTCTAACCAAACTAACCAACAGCATCCATGCCACACCTGTTTTGATTCCAACTACTTCAATTTTCAAAATCGAGCATTTAAAGGGACTTCAGTAACTTGGACTGCAGAGAGCATATGAGGACAGAGAGACAGCAGTGATTACACTCCTCCACTAACTTCTGCAGCTTCCTATCTCTTGCTCTCCCTCCACTTCCCTCCCTCTCCCTCGTTAAATGAAGGTCAGCTAGTAAGCTGATGGATCTGCCTCTTGCTGTGGGCTTCCACTGTTCATGAGAAATATCGTCATTAATGTCAGCTGGCAGTTGGACTCCGGCCTTCGGGCGAGTGAGAAATTATCTAAAAGAGGATTACATTTAATTAATTTCAAATACATCTTCCACAGGTTGCTTCCTCTGGGTGATTCCCTGGCATTTAATTCATGTATCTTTCTTTGGAGGCCACAGCCTGGTACTTTTAATGTGAAAAAAAACAGGGCAGAGCCGACAGACTCTTACTATGCATGTCAATCACTCTGCTGTTCAACTTTGAGAAAGAAGGCTTTAGCGGCCACTTGACCGCTCTGTAACATCAGATAGTTGTTTACTGCATGACTGAGTGTTAGAAGTGAGGTGATGCCCTGTACTTACTGAGTCTCTGAATCCTGACGTGGTGGAAAGAATTTTAAAATAGAGAGGAGATGAAGGGGAGCCCGATGTTGGCGGTGTTACCGTTGATATTTTAATCACAATATCTGATATAATCATGATAGACATTGTCAGTTTCTGACTGTTTTGCACGGATTGTGAGCAGAGTTTTTTCCACAGCACCGCCAGCCAGCACTCTGAACTAAATATTGGCCTTTATATTCTTAGGCATAACCAGAGGTTTCTGTCAGAGTGCGCTTCAGCTCGGTTGTCATTTTTGAAAGGAGCTGAAGAACCGCCAACAATTCCCACTCAGGGGCTCAAGTTCCTGCATGGCATGTTATCAGACTGTTCTACCGCACTCCATGCAGGCCAAGGCTAAAAAGAATATCTGTTTAATGTTGGTTTTTATTTGAGCTTTAGTTCATTTTCTGAGCTGTAAAAGAAGGTTTTCTTTTTTTTTTTTTTTACTTTCACTCCATGTGAAATGTGCAGTAAACATTAGGCTGCCTTGTTTTACCTTGTAGGAAGCTTCTTAAAAAAAACCTGACCTCTCGTCCAATTCCTTGCAACAAAGAGAGATTGTTGTGTTGGGTTTGTAAAACTCCTCAAACCCGTGGCCCTGTAGGTAGAGGTTGTACAGTGAGTGTATACAATACACTGAGGGAGTAGTTTCTGTGTTCTATTCTACTACGGACTTTATGTGCTGTATTTCTTTGAGGAACTCTTTGTCTGTGCTTTCTGATACTCTCATTTGGTCCTTTGATGACACTGTAAAAAAAAAAAAAAAACATTTATGTTCTTAGAATAAAAGACTGCCCTGTGCTAATGCAGTCCCAAAATTATGATAACAAGAGCAGCTCAGTCAGTGAGTCAGCAGCAGCAAGTGAGCCTGTGAAAAAAGAAGTAAATGTTTTTTTCCCCTCTAACAGTAATGAGTCGCATATTTTACACAGATGAGACTGTGACAGGAATGACATGTACTTCCACAACAGTGTGGAGAATTAAGTTAGCTGATTTGGCCACACACTGTGTGACATGAAGAACGCATAGGAAACAGTAACATTACCAGGGATAAAGTAGATTATGCAGGAAAATTATACAGCGATTACTGTGCCAAGACAATTCTAGGAGCTTTTTGGAGCCATTCATCTTCCAGTATTACGAGAGAAGTAAAATCCAAAGTAACGACCTTGCTTGTTCCTCGACAGATAAATTTCCACGCCTTTTAGCAAATCCCTGATCGGCATCTCAATAAAGGTATAAAACAAATAAATCTGTTGTTCTGAACATCAAGTTAAATGGTCTGCTGGCCTGGCCTGTGAGAGTGGTGTCACTGCCCTCGTCAAAACGTTCCCAGCTGGTTTGAGGATTAAATTTTGAATACCTTCCACTCACAAGTTGCTTCTCTAACCTTCAGGTTACCTTTGCCCTCAATCTGCACCACCATAAAAAACTGTACTGAATTACATCTCTCTACAGTGTCCTTTCAGTGTATGAAGTCTTGATGGTGCTATTAGCATTACACATACCGGTTATTGTCTGTCTCTCCTACAAAAATGGTTTAAAGCTTTAGCAGTAGAGATCCAGCAATGATTGACTGCTGAGTGTATCAGACATGACACTTCCATTGAGTTCAAGTATTTAAAGAATTTACAGTAACAAAGTAAATGCCTCTACCCTGATTCTGCACTAAACTGATGACTGAAGTTTAAAAAATATGCAAAAACTGGAATAAAAAAGTGCAGCATGTACCACATTACTGCTGGACTGCTGATGAAACCACACAGTTGATTAAATGGAAAGCTCATTAATGCAGAGTAAATGTAGCGGCTTGCAGACTTCCGTCAGTGATGGCCCCGCACAGGATATGGTCACTGACCTTTCAGCTTCATTAAAACTGACATGCTAATATCTCATGTGCCAAACCCATGTTAATAGACTGCGCACTGCGGCATTTCCCACGTCTCCCTCTACTTGATGCATGGTGGAAATGTATGTCGAAAATCTATTTAAAGGAATCGTCTGGACAAGCAGGCAAAAGACAGCATGATCTCTTGAGTCAGCAGGAGAAAGAGGAGGACATCAGAGTCAAAATGGCTTGGCATTTGCTCCAAAAGGCACACGTAAATAGCAGATACTTGAATCTATAGGGTGACAAAATTACTTTGTGTAAGTGAGGGTTAAGGAGGTTTTCTTCACTGTGTGCTCTAACAAACTATTAAATCTCAGCTTGGTGCAACCAAAGGAGGCGGGGGCCAACAAAAGCTACAAGCACTGCACACAGTAACCCTTCTCCACCTTTCTTTTTCTCTGCTTCTCTTCACATACTTTCATGTTCGCTACCAATCATGAACGCCTCTTGCTGACATGACGCTGAATAAACATCCTTGACATATCGCAAGAAAAAATAACGTCAATATGACCGCCACTCCTACACAGCCCCACACTCCCCATATCCTCTTCCCATCCCCACCTTTCTTCCTCCAACTTTTCATGTCAAACACACTTCAGCACCCTCCGGCTGGCAGCCCGTCGCTCAGCTGACAGGAGGGCGGCGGTGGTGGAGGCCTGGGGCTGGCCCGTGACAGGTAAATGAATGGTACTGGTTCATACAACAGTGACATGTCTCTAATTGGGTAATTTTGTGCTAACAATGTATTTGTTGTGATAATGCTCTTCTGGAGGGATTCCTGCACAATCAGCACTTTTCAAAACTTCCTCAGCCAAATAGAGCAAACAACTGTAAAAATATAAGGAAAAAAAAAAGAAGTTTTAACATGAAACACCAGAATGTTTTCATTTCTATACTCCTGATGAACACGCACATAAGGACAGAATATAAAAATTGTTTTAATAATAGATTTATTACATAACGGTTCACCTGGGTCTTGTTAAAAGACAAAAATATCGCCTCTGTGTACATCTGAGTCAGTCTGTGACAATAAAGTTTGAGGCATCAAAACTTTTATTTCATAACATTTGCCCCAAAACGCTGTGTACGCCTTTTTTTTCATGTCATGGTTCACCAGTTGCTTGATCTCTAACTCGCATTCACTGTGACTTTCACTGCGTCAAAGCCCATCATGCTCGCAGAAAAAAAAGCGTATGTCTGCAGAAGCGCACTCTTCTCGGCTCTGACTGCTTGGACCTGTCTTGAGACTTGGAGCCTCGCTTCCTAGCCTCTCCTCTTAAATTTAGACACGCGAGAGTAAAGGTTGACTGCCTCCATGCTTTCCTGCGAGCCGGGGTGGGCTCCCTAAAATTAACACCAGTGGAGCTCTCCACTCCCAACCACATAGCTTTCATCTTTGGCCAATGACAACTGCCTGCTGTGGGCTGCTCCTCTCAGCTGTTCACAATGTGGTGTCAGCTAGCCCACACTGACTCCTGTTCTTTCACCCGCTCCACCCCGTTTCTGTTTGACACTTCACTATTTCTTACCCTTTTCTTCTTTCTTTCATTCTCGTTCCATTCTTTTCATTTGACCTCGCTGGCTTGTTTCGCGCCCCCCGTTTCATCTGCGCCTTGCTCTTTGCGCCTTTACCTTTTCTCTTTCTATCCCTCTGCTGCACCCTTCTTCCTCCCTCTCTTCAGCGCTGCCTTTGAACAAGCAGCATCACAACAATGACAAGCCAGCAGGGTGCCAGCTATGATTTTGTTTTAATAACATGCTGTCTGATTTTCAAAGCCACCCATTTCCACAGAGATGGACATTACGTTTATGTCATTAGGGGCTGGCTTTGTTGTTGCTGTTGTTGTTGTTGGCAGCCGCGGATGAGCTAAAATTAGCGCTTCATCGGCAGTGACAATGATGAGATATCTTTGCGACGTGACAATGGCACGTGTCCACAGCTGCCCATCATATCGACCACAAGCATCAGATGATGGCCTGAGAGATAACCTGTCGATATGTGCAGACCTGTCAGGAGGTGGAGGCTTTAACTCACAAGCATGCAAGGTCAAATACGATGCACGTACACGGAAGAAAGCAGGATCATTACTCCACATGACCATTGCTGTGACAGCGGATGAATAATTTCCCAAGTCGAGTGGGCAACTTTAATCTCAACTTCATCGTAACCCCGAACAAGTTTAGTAAGAAACCATAATGTGGGCCACAGGGCGATTAAAATGTGACCATGAAGCTGGCAACTCAACAGCAACATAATGATGCAAAAGGCACCAAAGACCAAGCAAGCAGTGTAAAAAGGGGATTAAATAATGTTGTGGGCCTGAATCTGTCTTGCTCAAACGGCCTACCAAATTAGAGCTAAACAAAATTGGGAAAAACAATGTTGTGTCGCCTCCATGAAATGAAGCCAAAATATTGCTCATGCCTGAAAAAAAAAATCACTGCCATATCCATTTTTGTGTATTTACATAGCTTCCCGGCCCACCCTCTTAGCCTGAGATCTGCACCAAGATAGCAGCCTGTCGCTGCAGGTCGAGGAAATGGGACCAGGAAGATGGCTTTTATCAGCTGCTGTGCGAAACACGGCGCAGGTATGTGGGCTTGCAAGATACGGAGAGGTCACAACCATCAGAGGTCAGAGGTCAGGGGGAGCAGCGAAGGTAAAGCTGTGGCGTTCGCAGGAGCTGCTCATCTCTGCTCATTCAGAAAGAAAATTAACAATCAAAAATGACCTTTTCCGTCCAGCCGAAGTGGTTCATATTCAGCAGAAACACAGCTGGACTCTTCTTTCTGAGAGTTTCACCTGTAGTTTACTTCACAAGCACTCCCAGACGTACTTTTCTCTTTTTATCGCCATTCACATTTATAGTTGAGAAACTTAAACTAAAGTTTGAGTTTTATAACACGATAACAGCTTCAGCAAGTCGCTCACAGTTGGTGTGTTTTTGCCTGTCTCAGTCTCTTAACATGTTGGGACCCTGCTCAAAGTGCCTCCTGCTCATTTTTCACACTAACATCTGGCTTTAGTGGGCTCTGTCAGACTCATAAATAACTCATACAGGAACATTTAAAACAAAAAAAATCAGGGTTTGAATGAAATAACACACATATTAATGGTAGCTGCCGGTTCTACAGACCTTCATGCGTTTTACAGGTGCTTATGAGGAAAATTAGAAGCTACGTTTTTATTATTTTACCCCCAAAATAGTGCACACTGCGTAAACTATCATAAATTTCCAGTTTTTTACTTAACTTTAAACAACTTGGCGTAAGTTTCGCTGTGTATTATGGGTGAGTGAACAAGCTAACCTGAAATGGTTCCCCGTCGAGCTGCAGGCACAGCTTGAGACACTCACAGCTGTCAGGGTGGGGTGGGGGGGGTCCATTTTTTATATATCTTTAAGCGCAAACAAAAGCTATGAACATTATTAACCAAGCGTGGGTTACAAAACGTGGCGAAACTTCCCGCTAAAGTGCGTGTTTTGCGGCGTTTTTTTTAATGGCCGCGCCGAAGTTAGCTGACGGTTTGACTCCAAACTCCCCAACGGTCGCCCCAACTTGTGTTAACTGTCCCCGCCGTGAACCGGCTCCGGTCCTGCCCCCCTTTTCCCACATCCCGGACCTGGCTTTTACCTTTAATACTGATCCCGAGCCCGCCGACGTCCTGCTTGGTGACTCTCACGGTGCGCTTCACGTTGGTGATGGTTTCCGGGACCGGGGACGAGCTGAGGTTCGGTGGGTCTCCGTTGACGGCGCCGGACCCGGACCCGGAGCCGGACCCGGGGCTCGGGTGCTTCGCCGGCTCCTCTGCGCCCTCCCCGGGGTTCACCGTCAGCGTGTCCTCGGTGAGCGTCGCCAGCGCCCGGATCCAGCGGTCCACGGTCACTCGGAGCTCCAGCAGTCCCGTTTTCTGCGCCTTCATCGCGGCAGCCATGTTCAACGCATTCCTGGAATAACTCTAGACGGGCTGGCAGTCCTGTAAAGAGATAGGAGGGGAGGAGGTAGGGGGTCACACACACATAACACACACACACACACACACGATCCCTCCTCTCTCTTTTCCCTTAGACTTTGCCCCCTCCTGCCCACCCCTTCTCCAAAGAGGTTTATCCAATAGTAAGAAGTAAAGTTAATTGAGGGTGATACGATTAGCAACGGTGTTTACAGACACATCCAAAGTTCAAAGAGCTTCTTGTGGAGCAACCCCCCCCAACACACATACACACACTTCCTCTATTAATGAACTGTGAGTCACACATAATTAAGTTTTGATTCATTCACTTATTTATTTATATCAAGTGCATTGAACCCACCCTGGGGGGGGGGCTCAGATCACACATCTCATTTGCAGTGTGCCCTAGCAGACACACACACACACACTCACAAAATCACTGCTGATCTCCACATAGACGTTCTGTCATGAAGAAAATGAAAATCAATAGTGCTTCCCGGGCCTGAGACGCCGCCTCGCCTCTTCAGCGGCTGGAGCTCGTATCAGGCATGAAATCCACAAATCATCTTCAGTTTTGAGCCCCGCTGACAGAAAACACCCTCACAAATGGCTGCGATGTTAACAACAGCGAGCGAAGAGGCCTCATTTGCCCGTGTCGCTTTGAGAACCTCTGGGCTTAAAAATGAAGAATGCTTTTCATTAGTTTAGGCTGATTTTTATTTTTATTTTTTTGCATTGAAATAGCAGATGAAAATGATAAAAGCTGTGCCATTTCTGTAGCCAAACAACTGCTGCAAAGTTTAACTGCTTTGGGAAAGTAAACCCTCCAATCAATGCCCAGCGAAATCTCAATAAGAGGTGGACACCAGGGCGAGGGTGGTGTCAGAGCAAAGCTTCCTTCCAGTGGGCACTAAATGAGTTGGAAGTGCAGTATATGGGCACTGACAAAGCCCAATCATTACGGACCACAGACTAGAACCAAAGGACCCGGACGGGGAATCCCATATGATGAAGAGAGACTAAAACAACACAATAAAAACACCTGTTGTCATCGGCTAAGAAGTTTGCTGATGGTCGTCTTTTGACATTTTTATGGGAAAAGCATGTAATCACCGTTTCGCTCAGTAGTTTGATTCACACAGAGGTCTATCTTTTCCAGACGTGCTTTAAGCTTGAAAAAATATGACTTCCAGATGGCATGCATAGTACAGATCTGTGCCAAACATTTCTGTCTGCTTTGATTATTTTCCAACCATTTTCAGTCCACAGGTCTGCATTTTGAACCTCGTCTCTGAACCAGTTCTTTCTTCCTGACCTTTCATCCATCTGTCCGATCTGTTAAGTTGATTTGCAATGATTCTGCCTCAGACACTCACTGATAACGTCATTCAAACCTGTGGTTGTGTAACATTTCAGATTTTCTTTTAATAATGTAGATTTAAGACAACATGAAAACACTGAAAATGCTTTCTAATATATGTTCCAGACCTTCTCGTAATAAGCGATTATTTCAGCAGTAATACACCATGACCGGGCTCTTTCATCTTGGACTGCAGCTCAACATGCAGAAGTATTGCGCTTGTCTTGGTGACTCAGCAGAGGTGCACTTAATTGCGAAGAGGAGACATTAAGAACATGCGTGAGTCAGTGAAACGAGCTGATGAAGCAGTCCACATTTTCAGTGCTCTATTGCATCTGCAAGTAATCTGCCAGGTTTTTCAGCTGTGGGTGAGTGTGTGAGTGAGTGTGTGTGTGGCAGCCTGCGTTGCATCTGCTTCACAACAGGTGAAATAGCACAAAAGTTCCAACACCCAATTTTAGAAAACACTCTTCTGGGTGGGTTTTGGCGGTAGGCAATTTAGGAAAACAAGTGAGGAACATTGAGTGAAAATCACTCTCAGTCCAGAGAAATGGTTTAAAGGTCTGTTGCTGAAACCTCCTTACAACATAAAAGCAGTTTAGCAGATATATACCTGCATACCTAGGCATTAATGGGCACTCATTTATAATCAGCTGATGTTTGCCTTAGTATATATTGAGTTGCAGTTTTATTTGCTCAAGTTCCATCTCATTGCATCCGTTGAGCATGATGCAGATTACAGGCCGAGTACTCGCCTCAGACAGGGTTTTAAAAGCTTATATTCTGTCTCCCTCTAGTGATTAAAAGCCTCCATTACTTCATGAAACAAAACAGATTCATTGTAGTACCCTTGTGTTACACTAGGGCATCTGTTTTAATAGGCCTATAATGCAGGTATGTTGTCACATTAAACATTTTCTACATTATTTGGATTAAATATTTTGAAGAACTTTTTTTTAATGATTGTGCACTGCAAAAAAAACAAACAAAAAAAAACAATGCCAACAACAAAATATATAAAGGCCAAATCAAAAGTTAGATAAAAAATCAGTTAGTCTTTTAGCTGCTAAAACCAAGCTGTCTGATTGTGATCTGACCTTGTCCTGGCACATTTCTTTCACAGATTGATTATAATCTATACATTAATCCTGAGCTCAAGATTAATAAAGTAGAATCACGCTTCATCAAGTAAAATCTCAACACAATCTGTCCCAGGATTACATACACTACAGTTATTAAATATATGCATCCATCCATATGTCCACTTCAAATGCATGCATTCATTTAGAAAAAGTTAATAAGAATATTTTTTGACTGCCAGAAGATTAATCTTTTCAATCAATTTTTTGTCAAGTCTCAAACAAATGTGGGAGCAACTCAAGTCCTGACAATTATTGACCTATTTAGAAGAGTAACAAACCAACATCATTTACATATATACTGTATTACACTGATTTTATAACCATTTAAAAATTATTTTAAAAGAAACAGTCATATTTGCTGCATTTGTTTGTCCATGTACATGATATTTGTTTTGTTTTTTTTGACATGTCTCCTTGTCGCTACGTAAACTTTACCGCTGCCGCACAACTCTTTGTTCAGACAATAACACTCAGATGTACTATTTAGCACATGTAAAGAATAACACATTTGAACAACAATAAATGGGGGGTTTCAACCACAGTGGTTGACTTAAGCGGTGCATCTACCTAATGATGTTTTGCATTATGAGAAAGTGTTTGACCATCTGACCTCCTGTCTATACATCTGTCAGTCTGTTCCTTTGTGACGTGAATGGCAGGTGGCCAGCCTATCTTTCGCAGTAGCCTTAATATTTTTTTCAAAGCATCAGTGAATGGAACAAGAGGATTTGTAAGGATCCCACTCACACAAAAGAATAAATGTCCACTCATGGAAAACGCAATTGTAGTGTGGTGCTGATGTCGTCATGTATAGCACTGAAAACTTGTTTGTCATATGGAAACATATGTACTGTGTCCTCCGCAAGTATTTCGACAGTGACATATTTCCTGTTGTTTTGGCTCTATTCCAGCACATTTGGCTCGAGATGAAACAATAACTGAGGTTAAGCTGTGGACTTTTGGCTTTAAGGCTATTTGACTGTGTTTACATCCATATTGGATGAACGCTGGGGCTCTAGCTCTCAGTACACATTGTTCTCTAATGTCCTCACACTATTCAGCTAATATGGATACAAAATTCCTAGAATAACACTAAAACTAATGTCATAGCTTGTTTTATGGCAAATGCAATTGTGCTTCTGGCTAAGGATCCAAAACCTTAGTTTTCTGTGTTTATATTTGGATTATTACTGCACGGTCTGCCG
>JAVQJZ010008665.1:0-11973 GCA_036025355.1 Leiopotherapon unicolor
GTAATATTTTCTGCAACAGTAAGTTTACTTTTAGTGATTGTGTGATTGTGAGGCTTTTTTTTGCATTTAAGCGAAAGTTTTCCTATTTTAATTGCATTATTATTAATTATTGTAATGAATTATAAAAACCAAGAAATATCCATAGCGGACAGCCCTACACCCCCTTTGCAGAAATGTCGACCAATCAGCTTCTCTCTAAGTAATCTGCTGGCCAATAGGAACGCCCGTTCTTAGCGCGTCCGGTAACTAAGGACCGAGTTGCGGAGTTCTCCTCACGATAAAGTGAGGACCTTCCCTAGCAACGGCGGATAAACATGAGTTACTACAGCATAAGGTAAAACAAAAACACACTCACACACATACGCAATGTTAACGAGCTTGTCGTTTGTTGTTTATTGCCGGCTGCGGAGTGAGAAGCGAGCGGGGGGTCTCCTGTTGTCTCTCCCCCCCAAAAAAACTTCGCCAGTCGCCCCCAACTTTTATAAAAGGCACCGATGCTGCCTGTGTCGAGGTGGCTAACGTTAGCTTCCAGTCAGAGCTGGCTGTAAGACTCCACAGCTGGCGGAAAGAAAGACACATATGTGGCAGCTAACGTGTCGTTTTCTTATTTTTTCGTCATACGTGTTGCTCGTTGAATTACCGAGCTCGGCGAGGGAGCGACTGAGCTAACGGCCGCGGTACAAAAGCGAAAAAAAAATCGCCTCGCAAATCACCAAACCTTCGAGCTAAACAATGTGAAAAATGGGATAAATGTAGTGATTGACACCATATCAATGCCACTAGAAGCTGGTTTTACTCGCCGATGTGGAGCAGATGTGGGAAGCAATGGACTCCAGTAACAGAGGGAATCATCTTCTCGAATAATGGAAAAATCCGATGGATGTCGTTAACATTTAAACGCATCAACAGGGGTATTGCAAAGAGAAGCATTTGTACCCCTTACCCTCAAGATTTTTTAGACGTATTTATAAATCAAATGCATAAGAAAATATGCCCTTCACCTCCCTTGAATGTGTGGGATTGCGTCGTCTTTGGGGATATAAGATGACTCTCTGTTTAATTACTACGTATCAAGTGATCTGCATCTGATCCTCTCTCTCTGTGTTTAGCCTTCAGTGCAGGGGAGTTAAAGGCATGAGGGAAAAATGTGTGTTGCATGTCATGTTTGAGCATGTCTTTCTCTGTCAAAGCATGCCTCTGAGCTATTGTACATCACCCTACCCAGATGAGCTAACTAAGCTATAGATCTAATACACTGACAAGTCCATAAGCAAATGAGTCAGTAAATGCAAAATATGGATTATTTTTATATGAGATAAGATAATACTCTGGAGGGAGATTGTTGCAGTGCAAGAGAGGAAAGAGCGCAAGTATAGACCGAACAGAAAATAAAGGAGAGAGATTAAATAATAAAAGATAAAGATTTTCCATAAGGTGCAAAACAAATGTAAAGACCAACAGTTTAATGGTGAGTGTTGTACATATAACAACTATACAACAATTAAACACATCTACACAAGAATATCTACACAATGGCAGCAGTATGAGCCATGACAAATACAAACAAACACTGATGCCACAGCGGTGAAGTTACAGCAAATGTACAACACCACTGAGCTGTAATGTGGCGAGCTGTGGTTATATACAGGTATATGGGTTAATAACAGCTGTTGAACATGTTCTTCAAATTGCTGACATTCATTTGCCCTTTGAAATCAACAGGAGAGATTGAATGTAAACACGCAGGGAAAGCCTGACTGCCACAGTCGGAGAGAATACAGCCGAACGCATACTGGTGTTCCCCACAGTTTTCCCTCTGATGTCCACTCTGCTGGTTGTGCAAACAGGTGTTGTTGCAAAGGTGTCATTTGTCTACGTGTGTGTGTGTGTGCGTGTGTGATGGGAGCCCCTCACGCAACTTTCAAGCACCCGGGGAAAGGTCTGCTTTCATTTTTGCAGGGAGATAAAAATCAAAGTGGCATCCACCCTTTCCTGTTACATTTCCAGCGTGATTATTTTTCAGTTTGTACAACGAGGACGGTCATTCGAAGCTCAGACTCGTGTGGGGGGTGGGATAATATTTGTTACTGTCACAGTGATGTTGTAAAGTTTTAAAACTTTGTGTCACACTGCGGATGTGTATACGACCTGCTGTATACAGGAATGCTTTTGTTAAATTGTCTACATAACAGTGTTTGTAGTCAGTTCACAAGGTTGAAAATGCCCCAGTAGAAAGACAATACCGCCCTGTTATTGTTTTTTCCCCAGATGTATAGCGAACACTGCAATTTTACACGAGAAAACTTTTAAGTGTAAGTGTGTCAGTTAAGTAACGTGAGACACAGCGATGGACTCGTTCCCAATTAGCTGCACCAGCTGTGATAGTCAACCTTCCCAGATAGTTTGTGTTAAAGTTCACAGATGGCTGACTCAGCGTTTGAAACACTCCACCTTCAGAGGCCGCTGAATCGCAGGCATTTTCTTTGCTTTCCCTTGCCTTTTTATTAGTATCACACAAGTGCATTGGTTACTGTCATAATAATGGTTATTCCTTGTAGCAGTGTGCCACTTCTTCAGTAGTTTTCTCTTTAACTGGGTTTAACTGGCAGAGTGAAGCAGTTATAAATGTACAAAGTTCGCCTGCACTGCTGACACATGTGAGGTGTCACAGTTTTCATAACACCATCACATAGTAGTGGTGCAAGGACAGCTTGCATGAGTGGAGTGTTGAAAGTGGGAGGGAGTATTCTACAGTTTTCTATCTATAATATCACTGAGTACCACAAGGTTCACAGTCACAAAAGCATGCATTGTCACTCTACAGAATATACTACAGTATTCAGTCTTTAGAGAGTGAGGTTAGAAACATCACCGATAAGCTTTTCAGTTATCACAAGAGTTGTCAGGCAACTAGCTGCTAGACGTTTTGCCTTTTTGCAAAACATGCATCAGTGGTTTATAGGAATTGTCAGTATGGCCAGCTAAATGTCCAAATGTACAACATGTCCACCCTCCTGGAGGAGCAGATGCATGAAAATGTATTGAGTTCTCATGTTAGTTGGCCATCGTAACACCGTCATTAGAAATCAGTCAATTAAAAATAGAAAACCCCATGAAAATGGCGGTTGACCTCTGCAGCTTCAGGCATGGTTGACTTATGATTTACTGTGGCCGTCCAGAGGATCGCAAACACATACGGCTCAGCTGGCCGGAGTCATCTGCTCCGATGCTTGTGCACTGAGATGCTGAAAATAAAAGCATCTGTGGTATTTATAATGGACTCAAATGCTACACCGTTTCTTAGAGTTTGTTAGATAAATCTGTGTTTCCTGCATGATGTTGGAGCAAGAATTTGAATTTGCTGCTGTACCAGTAAGGAGGATCAAATTGCCAAACTCTGAATGGACAGGAGTTGACATTTCTTTAAAGTTGCATGAACAATGTAAAGCATCAATGTAGGACATTCATAACTGGAGTATGGCCCCTGGGGTCTCCCAAGGGAAATGGCAATATTATCAGCTGTTGTAGCTTATTTCCATCATTTGTTTTGAGCTCAATAATTACTCCCTCTGGTGAGTGATTCCCCCGTTCATCATCAGTCGACTTGTATGCCATTTTACAGCTGTCTCTCAGGAGAAACGCACACAAACATGTTCTTCATTTACTCTGTGCTTTCTTTTTGTCGCTCCTGTAGATGGGCTCGGAAAAAAGGAATGATTGGGAGGTTCTGGTTTCCTAGCAACTAGATTAAGGTCCCCACACCGTGTCTGTTTTTAGAAAGGGTAATCCATAGGTTTGCTTTATATTGCGTTACCTTTTTAAAACAGCGTGTGCTCTTCAATATTACGATTAAGAACACAGGCTGGGATATCGTGCTCATTTACTGACTGTCAAACACTGAGGTATCATTTTTAGAAGACATTTGGGCTATTTAAAGCTCAGTGAACTTCAACTATTGCGTATAAACTGAGACGCCAGACAGAATGTGCATCTGTGGTTTGATATACAGCGAGCCCCTTATGAGTCAGAGGAAATGAGCCATGTCTGATTGCTGAGTCTGTCAGAAAGTTACTGGAAAGCAGCCGGGCAGTAAGAAAAGAGAACTGATTTTTTTATGACAATATTTCTGGGGAAAAAGTTACTTTTATATAAAACACACACCGGCTCAAACAGTTCACCTCTTCATCCTCTCTGACTCCTGCTTCAATAGTTCACAGAACAGCCAGACACTGTGCTCTGTTAAGTTAATCTTCAGTGTTTCACGTCACTTTCACTCACCCCCCTCCCCCCAACCCCTGAGCAGGATCCTCGTGCGTCGCCCAAAGTGTGAAGCCATGGCAACGGCCCCAAGCCTCCTGACCTCGGTCCGCCTCGGCACTGGTAGATGTCACTCCCCTGGGTGGGACGTAGCTACTCTTTCTCCGTGACATAATAGCAGAGATGTAGGAGGCAGCATTGTTAGATAGGACTGTGCAGTAGCTCGAGAGTAGGTGAAGATCTTTTTGTGATTACATAGATAGGAGAAGCCTTGGAGTAGCATTCCTGCAGCCGCATCCATGGACACAGTAAAGAACGGGGGAACTCAGCCTGTCTACAGCCGCTGGTCGTACAGGTAGCCGCACACACAAACAGGCACACACACATACATCGTGATTTTAGTACTATAGAGGCAGGAAAAACAAGCCTTCCCTGTGGGTGCTCCAAGACTTTTTATTTATTCTAGCAGGACAACTGTTTGCTTTTTCAAGATCGAGGACTGCAGAGTGGCCTGTGCCGGGACTGAGGTCAGCGCCACTCTAATGTTTCTTCCAGTCACCGCTCTGCGCCTCTGGCCAGCTGACCTGCAGTCAAAGATGCACCTCTCGCTCATGTTTCTGCCGCCGTGTCGTTACTTATTCAGAGCATCGGGCTGTGAATGTGCTGTAGCAAGAGTTGGTAATTTGCGTGCATGTCCGACCTGTTTTCTTTTTTTGTCTTTTTTTCTCTTCTTTATATGCTGTTGGCTGCTTGATTGAAATACTTATGTAACTGAGGACGTGCTGAGAATATCCATCCAGCTGATTGCTGAAACAGCTGATGATTGTGACTGCTAAATTTGACCTCTCAGCATCTTCTCAGTCAAGGCTCAGCCATGTTGTGACATAAGGGTAGCATCACCCTGAAACTCACTCATGCTCTAAGAGTTTTTGTCTTTTGTAATGAAGATTCAGCTGGACCTTTTATTTGGTCATATCAGGACACAAATTGAGACATTTCACGTCCAACTCATCAGTCACTGCTTGTTCCACATGTCCTGCAGCTTTATTTTAAAAAACAGAAGTTTTAGAGGGATATTAACCACTAAGAGGAAAATGAGAAGGTAAAGGAAGCTGAAGTCAAAACATGGTTAGCCCAACGTAGCGTAAAATGAGGAAGCAGGGGAACAGAAAGCATGGCTCTGTTCAAGCTTAAAAAAAACCCCAACACCTCTGAATCTCACAAACTGAATAATAATTTAAAAGAAATATTCATATAATAATATGTTGTTTATAGAGATTTATGCGTCATGACATCTCACCTGCAAACAACATCCAGGGGAAGTCATTGTGCTGCATTTATTTTGTTCTAACAGCGAGGTTGCTAGGTTGTGCCATTTTGCCTCTTGCCGATCAAAACCTGCTGGATCTGGTTATATCACTACAATTGAAAAAGCTACATGGAAGTACGGGGCAGAGGGATGAACCCCTTGCTCAATCATAAACAAACAACTCAACGTGGAAGTAGTTGTAGTTGCAGTTGTGGCTTACGAGCTATGTTGGTGAAAAGCTGAAGCCCCAAGGTACCGCCTAGCTTGACGCTAGGAGCTGGCAGATACCACGCTTCCCCTTCTTTCATTCTTTCCACATGTATTTTGCTATAATATATTCTCCCTCTGGAAGCTACGCACTGACCCACAGGGAATTAAGCATTTAATCTCATCGGTTTCCCTTTTTATGCCGCGTCCTCTCTCTTAAGTTGGAAGCTGAGTTGCCCGTGGCGGACACTAAGTTATGCTCATTCAACTTTCAAATTCTCTTTTTGAAGTAGGAGGCTTTTAATTAAAACGAGCAACAGCCAAAATGGACTGTGTTCTGATAATAAGATCCCTCTGGTTAATGCCAGGCAATTTCTTAATAGCTTTGATATTGTCATTTGAAAAGAAGTCCCTGAATCAACAGCAGAGTGATAGACAGTTATTACCATCTCATTATTTAGAGCATTAATGCAATATTATTTTCTTCTCAGGCTATGATATTTTATTGCACTTTTAATATTTCCTCCACAAAAGCCTCTGACCAAATGTTGTCTGCAGCCCCGATGGACAGACCCCTCCCTCCTTCTGCCAGTCTGTAAATCTTTACAGCGCAGCGCTAAATCCTCCAATTACACCAAAGCCCAGGAACTGGCTGCGGGGTTTTTAATCAATGCCGGTGGAGGTGCGCTGTTTAAGGATCTGGAATCTCCATGGTTACCTCTGTCTGACACACAGGGAAGGGACAACAGCGACGTGTCCTTGTCTTGTCACCCAATCTGTGACAGGCTAATGAAACATTGATCACTCAAGGCTCCGACGAGGCGTTCTGTGTTTTCCAAGAACACTGGTGGCAGAGGTCGTCCTCTTAACCCCCAGCAGATTGAAGTATTTATGATTATACTCTGGAGGGGTGTCTTTTACTTTATGTTGCACCTGTTCTCCAGCTGTCCCGACTTCATCATTAGCCCATTTGACTTTATTAGATGATTAGTGTCCTCCTAAAGCATGACGTGCTGTTAGTACTGCAATAGGTATAAAACAAACACACCTTATGGGAATATGGAGTGTTATTCATGCTCCAAAGAGACCTCTGCAGTTTTTGATCTTGTTCCTGAACTTGTTTCATTCTCCTGTTTTCCACATGTCCTGTGCCATCCGGACGCCCTGGTGCCAAATTTTCCGTTTTTCCCTGAAGACCCTCCAGCTCGGCTAGCTTCTCCTCTAACTCAACGGCAAGGTAGACATCAGCAGGCTCACACAAATACACACCCGCTCACAAAACAGGCGTTTGTGTACAAGCAACAGTGTAAAACCCAAAGATATAAAACAACAGAACCAACAAGGACCACTGTACTATTAATAATCTTACCTCCAATAATGTGATGAGAGTTTTAGTTGCATTTTTGGAAACGCATTTTATCTGTGATGTTGATGCCATATTTGTCTGAGTCATTGTTTTTGGACATATAGCAATCAAACTGCTTCACGACATGTCAAATGTCTGCAATCAAACTCATTGCGTTTCATCTGCTGCTACTGAGTGGCATCTTTTTGTCTGTGAAACCACGTTCTATTTTGTCAAAGCTGCCATGAAAGTGTTTGATCACAGTGTTGTGGATTGCCTCTGAAATCATCAGGGAAAATCTGATGTCGTAATGTTATTCAGGGTGTGTCTTCTGCCATTAATCAGACTGCACTCTGTAGAATGGAAACAGCATTATTAATGGCACAGCCCAGTGGGAAAACTAACCAAACAACATCAGGGTTATTTAATGACTCGGTCTGATCATGGTACATAATTGCATTCGGTTGAATTTTAACTGTAATGTAAATGTGGCAGCCCTTCTGAAAAAAGTCACACTTTTTAAACCACAGCTTTCAGGCCGCCACAGCTCATACAACAAACGCCACTGACTGTCCACCGCACCACCCTGAATGGCACGTGTAATTAAAAACTACCATCATCCTCCTCCCTCCAGACCCTCTCCCTGTCACCAGCAGCTGTTCTCAGGTGCCGCTACAGCCACCCAGGGGACCCATCTGTTTTCCGGTGTCAACAGTGAGGGGACACTTTGAGATGATGTGACACGTCAGTGCGAGTTGACAAACTTTGACGTAGACTTGACTCAAGCCATGATGTAAGCTAGCATCGGGCTTGAGGTCGTAGCTTGTCACCGCTTACACACTAGAGCCGTGGAAAGGACATGAGAGTGACTGAGGGAAAAAATATGGAGTGAGAGCAAGCAAGGCAGATATCTGATGAGCTTGTCCCTTGGGAGAGATTTGGAGACTTAACATCTTCTCCCCATAATCAATTTCTACAAAAAAGCTCATTATACATGTGGTATTTAAAGATGCACCTGGCATGAAAAGATGACAACAGTGACCCACACATTACATCTGCCTTTGTGTGTGTGTTTGACAAAAAGACAGGAGCAGAGATATTGCAGGTCTCTGACTCCGGCAGTGCAGACTTCCCGCTGTTGCCCTTCTCTCTCCTCGACGGTAGCCAGGCAACACGGGCCCGGTCCCTTCTGATAGGTGTCCGGGGAAAATGCCCAGAGGACCCAGACTGTAGGGCATTCTCTCAGCTGGAGCTTTGTCCTTTCACAAACTTGCTTCCTTTTTTTATTGTCATTTGCAGAGAATGAGTCATGCCATATTTCACCAGCAGGCTGCGTAGGTCACTTTGTGGCCTATAGTTTTGTCATTATTTGGTTTAATGTATATCAGGTTGCCGTTTGCAAGTTTAGTTATACCACTGCAAACAGCTAATCGCTCTGTAATGCACATTTACATTTTAAAACATTGCTTCTTTGACAAAACCCTTGTAAAAACCTTAATTGGTTTATTTTGCAGACCATACGGGATCCACAGCCTTTATTACTTTGTTTTGATGTAACAGCGATGGCGACCTCTACTGGTTTGATAAGGCAAATGTCAGGGTTGACGCTTTTTAGGAGTCCATGTGAAATATCTAACTCTTTATGAGAAATGTTTCTTTCTTTTCTTTCTTTTTTGCAGTGGTGTGGAAGATGACAGTGCCACTTTCATGCAGCAGAAGCTGGAAAAACAGGTAGGAGGCCAAACCTCATTTACACTTTTTGACAATTTGTTTTTTGTTTCTTCTCCTCTTACTCTGATGCTCTGTTTTACCATCGAAGAACATCGGGTGTACTTCACAGCTTATTACGCAGCACCTTTAGTCAGATTAAATCGTCTTACTTGCGCATAGATGGTGTGTTTTGGGTTGAGGGCTAACCTGTTGAGTTTGTGAGCACCTGCCAAGATTTTGCACGAAGGGGCTGAGACGACCTTGTGCTCCACCACTCAGGTGTCACCGAGGGGTTCTTCCTGTTGGCAGGAGCAGCTTCAACATCTCTGCAGAGGTTTAGCGATTAATGCTGCTGGTTTGTGAAATCTCCTGTTTTTCACCTGCCCGGTTGCTTGGAATTTTAATGCTCATTTACTCCCGAAGCCGAATTGTTTCCTTTCATCCCCACCATTACCTTACACAGATCCTCGTCTGTCGCACATTCGCTCTCTCTTCATCCCCTCCTCCTGCGTCTCTCCGCTTTATCCCAGAACCTTGCCGTGTAGAGCTTTGATTTAAGCCGGGAGCTGTACTCTGCTATCTCACACATTAGGCGGAGAGGAGCAGGAGGGCCAGATTGGCAAGTTCAAAGAGAAAGAAAGGGGTGGTGGTGTGGAGGGGGGGTTACTGCGAGGTGCCTGGCTTTGTGTGTGTGTGTGTGTGTGTGTGTGTGTTCGTCCCACTGGGGCTCAGTTGTGCAACACACACTCGTCCAAACAGCCTCACTCGAGAGTCCTCCGTTCTTATGTAACCCGTGAGGACAAACACACATGCACTTACACCCAGAGGAGGATCACATTAAAGTCATGGAAAAGTCATACAAGAATACTTATGCAAAGTAAATCCATCTTTTTACTGAGTTGTGATTGAAATTCGGATCAAAATTATTCAGATAGAAATGTGGCTGTGACCGTATCTCACTTTTAGTACACCTCACAACCCCCCCACCCCCAGCTCTCTGTCTCTCTCTGCCTCTCTCTCTCTCTCTCGCTCTCTCTCTTGCTGGAGCGCTAATGACTGCTGATTCAGTTAGCAACGGTGACCACGCGTATACACACACACACACACACACACACACACACTCTTGCACTCAGCATTAGAGACAGAGATCCTTTTCTGTCAGAGGACCACCGCGCTGTGCAGAAGGAGGCTTTTGGTTTTATCGCCTGTCAGACTCCGCAGCTCCAGAGGAGGAATGAGGGACGGAGAGACGGAGTCGTGCCCAGCAGGAGTGAAGCTCTTTCGGGGGAGAGCGTAGTTCCTTCTGACCTCAAAACTACCGGAGACTTTTTATTCAACTCAAATGGGATGCTTCTTCTTTAGAGAAACCTCTTAACTTTGGCTCACTCTTGTTCACGATATCAATGGAGCGGGTTGGTAACTTCTAACATTTCTTTTCCTGATATATATATTTTTTTACATGTTTTCATCTGTGTTTTCATCATTCTTTGTATGAATGATGTAAACATGTGGATCTTGCTGTTTTTACCACATTGTCCTGAGATAGGAAGATTATTCAGATTATTCACACATTATATGCACATTAATATGCATGATTTACACTTGCATCTGCTTTTTCTCATGTTTTGGCTGAAACAGGAAAGGCGGACTGAAATCACATCCTGGTCTCAAAATGTCAGGCGTGGAGTCTTTACAAGAGAATGAAATATTACAATAGACTGCTTAAAATAGCAGTGAGAAGGGAAGGCAACTCAAACGGTTCAGACTTTCATTGTGTGAAGAATTAGACCAGAGTGAAGACGACATACTGCACATAAAAACTTCAGTACTTTAGTATGTTTTTCTGTTGGAGCTCAGCTTCAGGCCATATTTACGTATATACACCATCAACAGTCTTCTGTTGTTTTTCTTTTTTTTTCCACCATCATTGTTAAGCATCCTCTCAGTTTGGCAGTTTGTCCCCATCCATTTATTACACTACAGTAATGACATTCATTATGATAATCCTGTTTATGTTTTATTCATTTGTCGCCTTTATTTATATCTGTAAAGCGAGCGTGCATCCTCTTAAAGCAGAGTCTTTTGAAAAGGTTTACAAAACCGGGTCCAGCGCTCAGACTTGTCATACACTTCTGCATTCAGCTCCTCCTGCTCATCTTTGTATTAAGGTCATGGGAGTGTATTTTCCCTCCTGTTGTCAATGCGTTCTGCCACACAAGGGCTGCTGATTAAAAAAAAAAGAAAATCACATTAATTCACTTTTTCGCTCATAAATCATAACGGTTGTTACTGCAGAGGTGGCATAGCGGGGAGGAAACGATGAGACTGATTTCTTAGAGACATTTTCCCAGTATATGCACAATGAATAATGAGTTATGAAAGCTTTTTTTGGTGTGGTAAATAGGAGACAGGGGCTCCTGGTCTCTTCCAGCTCACTAAACAGCATCGCTAAACAGGACTTGTTGTTGTGCATTTGACGCACTAATTAATGCGCTTGCATAATCCATCGGCTGCTTCGACCACAGAGGCTAAGGCCAGGATGAATTTTCTGCCCTCCTCAAAGCCTCGTCACCGATCAAGAATATTCTGTGAAGTCATCAGACAGAAAGAAATAACAGTTAAGTGAAGTGGAGGGAAAAAGCTGTGCGTCGCCGGGCGTCCTGCCTCGATTCTATGCCAAATCTCAAAAAAGGATGGAATGCCAACCATTCTTCAGTACAATACAGCATAACACCAAACCAGACTCTCACAGCTCCCATTATTTGAGCCATTCAGTCAACCTATTCACTGGACTCCGAGGTGTTCTGGGCATGATTGCTGGCTTTTATTATTGCTTTATTTTTTGCCCCCTTTTTTGGCTTCACTCTTTTAAGGTTATTTTTCTGTTGTGCGAGTCGTCCTGTATTCCCTCCCGACACTGTATGACCAGGAGGTTTTCTTGTGTGAGCTTAGGTTGCTGTTCAGCCATGCGACTGATGGTCAGCGGGTTAGATGGTAAATATTTGATTCAGTTTTGAAATTCCTGGTCCCCAGAGGATGAAAGAAAAAAACTTTACTCTGGGCCATTTGCAATACCTGCTAAAAAGTTGAAACTCGTTGTGTATACTAATATAATTAGCCTTGATGTTTTCCAGTTTGTCTAAAT
>JAVQJZ010008714.1:0-14608 GCA_036025355.1 Leiopotherapon unicolor
CGGCAGCTTCAAGCTGAGAGGAAGTCCGGCTGCGTCTCTGTCGGCTGGTTTGACGGGTTCATAAAACTCCAATAACTCAATAAAGTCTTTATGTGAGGATTCAAATCAGACAGATCAGAAACTTCAGTCTTAATTCAGCCACTTTGGACCGATGAAACAACTTTAAATGATTCATTTGAATCTAAACTTTCTCCAGATGTTTGTGGCTGCTTTACAAGATGTTTCAGTTCAACCTCGATTAAAAAGGTGAATCAAGACAAACTGGAGAGTTTGAGTCACGTTAAAGTCTAAGCGAAGGAGACGCCTGTCAATCAATCACCTGTCGTAGAGCCTCGTTCAGATCAATAATAATAATCAGAGAGGACTGTGGGTTTGCAGAAGTTCGGGATCTTTGGCCGATATAAATCTGAATAAAACAAAGTGAGATTTCTGCTGCTTCTCTCCGTGTTTGGTCTCCACTTCCTGAGAGAAGTGAGTCTGCGGCTTTAAACAGCTTTTATTCTGAAAAGCTGGGAACGAACGCGGCAGGAAAAACAAAACTAGGAGCTAAAAGAGGCTGAAGTTCTGATTCTAATAAATTCAGATTAGTTTGATTCAGCTTCTCTGCTGGAGGAGATTTAATCTGTTAATCTGCAGCGCCGGCAGGACGTTAGATGACATGCTGCACTTCAGGAGGAGGGGGTGAGTGGTGAGGAGGAGGAGGAGGAGGAGGAAGAGGAGCAGACAGTCACACATCAATGTCAAGCGTTTCTCCCTGTATGAGGAGGGGGGGTGGGATTGGGGGGGTCATCATGCATGTTTTTTTCCTCCCCCATCAGTCTGGTGTGTTAGCGGCGCCGGGCGTTTGGGCCACGCGTGTTAAAGCGGCACGGTTTTTTAAAAAAAAAGGTGCTGGGGAGGCGCTGCTGCGGTTTGACTGCTGAGACGCTCGAGCGGTGAAGAAGATCAACAACAACAACAACAACAACAACAACAACAACAACATGCTGTTAACGGCTTCAAACATTAGTCAGACTCATTAGTAGGTCAAACTGCCGACAGACGTTTACAACAAGACTGGATCTGACTTAAACATCATGCAAAGTTTAAAAGCTAAATATATTCAAGCTAGCTGACTTCAGATTCAGACTAAGTGACACATTTACTCTGAAACCTACAATAATCCACGTTTTTCAGTCCCATGACGCCACGTTAGAAACCACAAACGTTCACACACAAAACGGTTCAGTTTCAGCTCAACGACAGAAGGCGAAATATTTCATGTCTTTGTCTCACTTCACAGATTATTACAAGTTCATTAACCATCAATACAACCTCTTATTATTTCTTTATATATTCATTTCCAGCAAACGAGCTTCATAACGTCTAATTGTTTCTATATAATCTATATAACGGCTTTATGTGAGCAGCTGAAGCAGAGAGACGGTCGACCTCTCATCTTTGGAGACGATGAAACCAGATTGTCTGCTCCAATGAAGAAACTGCAGCAAAGCAAATGAAGACGCTGATATTCAGCGTTGTTCTCTGGTGATACTGTGTGTGTGTGTGTGTGTGTGTGTGTGTGTGTGTGTGTGTGTGCGTGTGTGCAGTGCTGATGCTGTACTTCACCTCTCTGCAGGTGGGGGACGCTCCTCTTGGCCATGATGGAGATCCAGGTGGCCACGTCGGTTCCCTTCCTCTTCACGCCGGCTTCGTACAGACACTGAGAACAGACGTTTGAAAAGTTCCCATCAGCTGATTCACCAACAAACAACTCTGCTTTTTAGGAAACATTTTTTAAAGTGCTGAAAAAAAACACGCTGACTCACTCTGGCGTCTTCGTCAATCTTCTCATAGTCGATCACGTTAGACGGTTCATCTCTCTTTGTCTGAAAATCAGGAAACAAATGTTCATTTCTCCGATAAGCATGAGAGCATAAAAAGATCTGAAAGATACTGAAAATAAACTCAAAGTGTCTCAGTTTTGGACTTTTTGGTGCCACTTTGTGAACCTCACAAGAGGAAGCTGATGAGTGAACCTTAATTTGAATGAAAATGTTTAAGTACTTGAGTAAATGTGCTTCTACAAAGGTTGGCTCATATTTATTTTGAGGACGAATGAAGATAAATGAAGGTGAAAGCGTCACCTGAACCAGAGCCAGCAGCAGTTTGGCGAAATCTCCCGACGTGTCTCCGGCTACGTCTTTGTCCAGCTCCTTCTTAAACACTGCCGACAGAAAAGACAGAAAAGAGAGAAAAGAGAGAAGTGAAACAACCATAATTGAATAAAGCCGTGACGAGCAGATGTTACGAGGTTGAAAATGTGATTTCATGCTGCAGCATTTTTATTTCAGTGCATCCTGATACCAGAATCCTCGATAGTATTGATTCAATAGCTGCAGATAATTTAGCTAAATATCTAATAAATCCAGCAAATTAAACACTGAACAAAAGGTACTTTATCCTCCTCATCATTTGAGTAATTCACGTGAAACTCTTAATTTCATGAATGTAAATGTAAATATAAAATCACTAAAAGTCAGTCCTGCTCAGAGATTTAAAAAACTGTCTGATCGAAGTAATGATGGAAGTTAAAAATCATCATTTTACTTCTTTTCTTCTAAATTTCAGGCGTAAATAAGACTGATGTTCAGCAGTTCTCCTCGCTGCCACTAGATGGTGCTAAAGAGTGACCGCAGCTGTATGTTTATTTATATATCTATCTCTTTTTCATATTCTTTACTTCACATTTACTGATTTTTGCCACACTCACTCTCTTTGTAAACCTTCTTGATTTCCACCAGTTCATCGTTGCTTCTGGAGCAGACGATCTCGATGAGCGTCTCCTCGTCTGTTCCTAATCCCTGCAGACAAACATTCGAACAATAAATAAATAAATAAATATCAAAAATCAATAAATAAATAAATCAGAGGAGGTGAGAAGATCGATGAGAAGGACGAAGAGAAAAAATTTGATTGTTTTTTTTTACTGTAAACTTTAGTGAAATCCTTTTTGTGCCTGAACTTGTTTATAAAATGAACCTTACACACAGTACTCGAGTAAAAGTACTCAGTTACTCTGTGACTCTGACCTTCATGGAGGCTTTGAGCTCGGAGGCGTCGTACTGAGCGGTGCTCTTCATCAAACCCAACATGAGAGCCTCCAGAGAGCCGGACAGCGCCCCCTTCAGGGCCGAGATGAGATCCTGAACACACTGACTGCGTTAGAGACTCTCAGTAAATAAGAAATATAAAGATACCAGCAGGTCGCTCCGTGAACATCAGCATGTCAATCAGAGGAGAAATATTTCGAACCTTCTTGGCGAGTCGCTCGTATTCGAAGGCGATCTCTCTCCGCTGCTCGTAGCTGCGTCTCGTCAGGATGTCGATGACGGTCTGTTCGTCTACACCTGCAGGAGTCAATGAGCATTTAATGAGCAGTTCAACTTTAACAGCTTTTGAATTCTTCTGACGCTTCTTACTGATCCGGTTTCATTTTAAAATTAAAACTGTGACTTCATTTTCTTCATCCGTCTGAACTCTGCACGTTAAACTTTTTAATGATCTTTTCCTTGTTTCAACTGTTAAAAAATGACCGAAAATCTTCCTGCAGCTCAGAGCGATCAGACGTGTACGATCGGCCTCGCAGGCTCGATTCCCCGCTGCAGCACGATGAATCTGTTTCCAGTCTGAGCAGAAAACACGCTGCTGTGGTTCGAACAGCTCGACCAGCGAGTAATCTGACTCCGACTGGAACTGGATCAGACGTGAACCTCAGCTGCTTTCACTCAAAGAGACACACAAAACACCACCACTGAAAACAGAGGACCTTCAACAAGAGTCTGACCCTGGAGGAAACTGAGCTTTTTAAGCATTTCTGACCTGACTGAAGGAGGTCATTAAAATGTGAACGCCAACCTGGACCAAACATTGACTGAATCAACTGAATATTAATATAATCAATAACAATATGGTGAATCGTTTGATTCAGTTCAGTTCAAAGAGTCATGCAGATAACTGGATCAGCTGGACAGACGTCTGTTTTATTTGCCTCCCTCAAACATAATGAGTGAAGCGTCAGGTTTGTCTTTAGATGAGAAACTTATTTTTATTTTATTTCATTTCATGGTGCAGTGACTCTCTGACGTAAACCTTCCTCTTCACTCTCTCTGATGGACCCGTCAGGTCTCGGCTATAAACAGCGAGCTGCTGGACTCCCACCTTTGGTCTTGATGGCCGTCTCGATCCTGGCGGCGTCTTTGGCCGGGTCGAAGTCTCGTGCCGGCACCACGGTGGGGAATGTGGGCTCCACTTCCTGCAGAGGACAGACGTGTTAGCTGACAGTCTGACCCCCCCACGGGAAAACAACGTGAGCCCGGACAAAGAAAACTTTACTGCTCAGAAGCCGATCATCTCTCTGAAACCTGCAGCTCAGAGACCGTCAGTGATTCAAACGCTCTGCATCGTTTCCTGTCTGCTGTTTCCTCCGTCCACACTGACACACGCAGCTCCATCACTCCTCCATCACTCCTCCATCACTTCATCATCACTTCATCATCACTTCATCATCACTCCATCACTCCTCCATCACTTCATCATCATCACTCCATCGCTCCTCCATCACTCCATCATCACTTCATCATCACTTCATCTCTCCATCATCACTTCATCTCTCCATCATCACTTCATCATCACTCCATCATCACTTCATCTCTCCACCATCATCTCTTCATCATCACTTCATCATCACTCCATCACTCCTCCATTACTCCATCATCACTTCATCATCACTTCATCACTCCATCATCACTTCATCATCACTTCATCACTTCATCATCACTTCATCATCACTCCATCACTCCTCCATCACTCCATCATCACTTCATCATCACTCCACCATCACTCCACCATCACTCCATCATCACTCCATCATCACTTCATCATCACTTCATCATCACTCATCATCACTTCATCATCACTTCATCATCATCAATTCATCACTCCTCCATCACTTCATCATCACTTCTTCATCATCACTCCACCGTCACTTCATCATCTCTTCATCATCACTTCATCATCATCACTCCACCATCACTTCATCTCTCCACCATCATCACTTTATCACTCCACCATCACTTTATCACTCCACCATCACTCCATCATCACTTCTTCATTGCTCCACCATCATCTCTCCATCATCTCTCCATCATGGTGACTCAGTGGTGCTTCCAGCTAATATAAAGTTTTCTACATATTGTGGCATCATGTGGGAACTTCGACTTTTCCATCAGTCACATTCTGTGTTTCTTCTCGATTAATTATTGACTTTGTCTTCAGTTTATCGAGAACTTTAGGTGGAGGAGGAGCCGCACCTTTGCCTGCTAACAGCAGTAAAAATACCTCGGAGCTTCAGGCAGTAAAGATACGAGGATCCGAACAGTCACACCGTCTACAGGAGATTACGAGGAGGTCCACAGAGGTTGGAAACGGGACGTTAGAGATGTGGTGACTCACCCCTCCATACGACAGCGTCAGCTGGCCCAAAAACTCAGACACCAGCGCCATGTTGGGTCGACCTGCAGGGAAAATACAGACAGACCGGACCATCAGGCATCTTCACATCTCATCTTTTTCACATTCTGCATCTGTCTGTTGTGAACTCTCTTAATTATTTGCACAAAAAACATCCAGACAGAAGCCGTGACTCTGAAAGTCACAAATGATCCAGTCCAAAGATTAAAAATATCAATTTACTTTAATCTAAGACGAACAAAAGCAGCAAATTCTCACACTGGAGAACCTGAAATCAGCACGTTTCATTTATTAAAAATTGACTAAAGAGATAAATCGATTATGTGGCTGTTGGAGCTTCGACCCCATTCAAAGGACCAGATAATGTCAGTGATTTAGGGATTTGTAATAAATAAAATCAGAATTAAAAACAACAGTCATATGCATTCAAATCCAGCCAGTTTCCAGTCTGTGCCTCAGTGTGGTTTTCTGAAAAGATTTATTGTGTTTTCAGGTCGTAGGATGCAGACCTGCTGACTCCACATCAGGTCAGTCCAGGTTTCTCTGCCTCCTCCCAGTGGAAACGTTTACTTTCCTTTTACATTTTCTAAATATGGACGAGCAAACAATAGTCTGTTAACATGAAGAACATTAAGATCACTTCAGAAAGCGACCGGCTGAGAACGCATCAGAGTGAGAGCTCACAGAGGTGTGTTTGATTTATGGCCCGGGACATGCCAGAGGGAGTGTCTGAAGGAGAGGCCGGAGGTGCAGATAAGGAAAACAAATCATAAAGCAAACAGATCTGAAGGATCCTCTGACGTAACACACACACACACACACACCAAGCTTTAAAGACATTCATTGATAAAGTCAAACAGTCCACCTTAATACATCTAAGAAGAACTGTAAAGCTCCCGTGACCTTTGACCCTCTTAGAAAACATTAACAGGAAGTGTGGGGTCAGCACTTCATTGCCTAGCAACAGCTGACACAAACAATCAGACGGGAGTGTGAGTTTCAGTCCAGCAGGCACAGTTTTTGTGTTTGTTGGAGTTTAAAGGGGAACGTCAGCACGTGACGTCTGTTTTTATTTTTACTCTCTCAGCACAGAGAAACACCTGCACAAACTTATTTTAACACTCGGCTGCCACACGGCCAAAAGTATGTGGACACCAAACATCACGAAAAAATGGACGATTAAACAATTAAATGATTATCAAAGTAGGTGAAACTAACTTCATCTCTGCAGAGTACTGATAAAAAAGTTAATAATAAAAATACAGGAGACGAAGTGCAGGTGAAATCTGAAAAAGTACATTTTTAATTAGGCGACTCTATGAAATAATGGCACAGTGTTGATAATGAGGCTCAGTGGGTGTGATGTTTTCAGGGAGGTGTGATGAGTCTGTTTAACAGTGTTGATCGAGAGCTTCGGTTGGGAATTTCAGCCGCGTGTGTTGAAGATTCAGTCCTGATGCCATTTTATTTTTGTTTGTTTGCACCACTGAAATAAAAGAGAAGAACTGATTCTTTCTCTCTGCAGATTTTTTATATTATTATTGTTATTGTAGGAAAAGCACACGTGGAAAATGAACCACATTAATGATGACTCAGTAATTAATAAGATGAATAAACAGTGAAGTGAACTCAAAAGAATCCTGAAACTGATGAAGTCTAAAGTATTAATGTAAAAAGTTTAAGTGACACTAACTCCATTTTATAAGTTAATGTTCCTGTTTTCACTGCAAATACAAATCAGAGTTAGCTTAAATATTTTCATGACCTTGAACATAAAATATTTCATTTCTTTGTCAGTCAATGTTCACTTTATGTTTACTTGTGTGTCAGTCTGTGAAAAAAAGGTCTGTATTTGTCCTGATCGTCATCCCCATTTCATTTTTCAAAATAAACTCCAGCATTTTCAAATCAAGCCTTTATTTTGAAGGTTTTGGAGGAACCCAGGCTTCAGCTCAGATTTGTAAAAGCTGCTTCTCGTTGCCAAAAGTGAACAAACTGCATGTTTTGAGTTTCGCAAGAGTTTGAAGCAGCCAATCGAACAGCTCTGTCCCTGCAGCTGTTTTCAAATTAAAAGTCTTGAGTCAGTTTTTCTGATCGATTTGATGTTCAAGAACAGATCTGATGTGCAGATTTGTGATTGATCACAGTCTGATCGCTGCTTTTTAAGGAGCTCCAGCAGCAGCAGAGGATCAGATACAGACCAGAAGAAAAGAAAAGATCTACAAAGTGCTCCGTCGCCTCTCTGTGATCCTTCGTCAGTGAAAGACATGAAGATCAAACTCTGGTAATTACAGGCAGCAGAGACTTTACTCAGCCGCTCCCTCCCAGCTGCCTCTTATCACATCTGAAGACTCCAGAGAGAGTTTTTAGCTTTAAGAGACTCTGACTGACTCGCTCTGATGTTTCTTGTAGTTAAAGTACCAAAAAACACCCCCACATGTGTTTTTAGCAGAGTGACAGGCTGAGCGGGCTGCAGAGGTTAAAGTGAAACATCTGGAGCTGAGCTGGTCGTGGTCTTACCTTCAGAAAGCAGCAGCAGCGAGGCAGCGAGCAGCAGCTCCGTTATGATCCTGGACAGGACAGGGTGTGGTGTTTAAATACCAGCTGACTCACACACACACACACACACACACACACACACACACACACTGCCCTATCTGCCCGGATGACTCAGTGGACGAGACTTTTACACATCAGACTGAACACACGGACAGAAATTCCTCACTGAGGCTCAGATTTCTGCCCTGATTGGTTGGCTGAAGCTCATTAAAGTAGTAAAAGGGCAGATCTGAGCTCAGGTGTGATAAACTTCAGGTATCCATAGCAACGTGACACTGCACTTGACAGGTAAGTGATTAATGGTGAAGCTGATCTGTGTCTCTCTCATGCAGGAGTCCAGTGTCCAATCACACACCTGCAATAAAAAGGTCCACCGCAACAATAACCATAAACTTTACCCAACAATCTTAGCTTAGCATGTTAGCATGCTGCTAAGTAGCACTAAACTTAAAATTACAGCTCGTACCGTCATTAGTTTTCCATTAGTTTCCACTTCCTGTGTGACCGTCCTGAAGACTGATGTCGTCTCCGTTGCTCCTCCTGAAGTTTCTTTCATTTTCTGCCTTCATTAAAAGTTTCTTTTCTTTTTCTTTTATAGCTTTATCTCATTCAAATCCAGGACCGAGGCTGTCGGCTGATTTTAAAAACATTTATAGATTCAGACTGTAGAATAAAATCAAATTGACTCATTGACATGTTGACCTGATGATGGCGCTAAATGAAAAGTCAGCAGTTCATCCTGAAGCAAACATGAACGTTTGAACTGTGTTTATGAGATGATGCAGCCGCGCTGCTCGCAGGGCCGTGAAAACAGTTTTCAAATATTTTGTATATTTGAAAACTGTTGTATATTATATATTTCACTGTCAAAGTGCAGAACAGTTTTCAATTAACTTTTTTCTGGCTGCAGGTTTGATTCTGTCCTTTGAAAGGAACAAAGATCATCTGTGTTAAAAGTTTGTTTGAAGTCAGTTTAACTCGTAGCGTCACTACTGTTGCTATGGTTACCATCACTTTGACAAACCTTGAGCGATGGTCAACCTGCAGCTCTTCATCAGCCGAGCTAACTGAAGCATTTCTAACAGCCGTGCCCTGATTTCATTCAGTGACCATAAAACATCAGTGGTGATTCACCTGCACACTCACCTGAGGCTCTGCTTGTGAGAGTGGGTGGGGTTTGTTCACCTAAAATCACTGCAGCTTAATGACTTTGATAAGAAACCCCCCCGACACCACACCCACTTTATCTCTCACTGTCGAGATAAACATTAGCAGAACTGGTTGACCAATAATTCGAACACGTCCACCGTCTCCTCCCACGATCCCACTGCCTCTGTTTTAATGGCAGATTTTTTATTTTAAAAACCTTTAAATGTCTTTAAAGGAAGATTTATTTCTACTTATTGTGCTGTGCTGAGATAAGAAAGGAAATCTTTATTAGTGTCTGAGGAGAGAAGAAGTGAAGCTGCTGATGAACTTAGAGTTCAAATCTCTGGATGAAAACAGGAAGTCGGGCCTTTGACAATCAGACTGGACACTTGGAAAGTTTTCAAAACCCCTTTGGCAGCGTTTCAGAGACACACAGGGAACAGCTCAGGATTACAGCTAATAAAGGATGTTGAGGCCAACAACACTGACGGAGGCCAGAAGTTGGAAAGTGTGGAGACGTGTGATGATGTGCAAAGATGGGGAGAAATTTTACATCCAATCATTTCAGTAACAGCATTTGTCCTCCGCAGTTAACTTGCCAAAACAAACTTGTAAGAAAACGTCTCTTATCAGGTCAGTAAAGGGGGACACGTTGTTTTGTTAGCCTGCACATTCGAAGCATCTTCATCACTGCTTGACCTCCAACAATGTTGTCGAGGATCAAATCTCCAGAAAAGCAAGTTTGATCACATTTACTCGCCTGATGAGCACACGAGCACGTCTGTAAGGTGTTTCCACTGAGCGCCAAGAGCATCACATGACTAACAAACTGAAACCTTCGTGTGTGCTGCACACAAAACTCCTCCATAGATTCACTGTAAGACTTTGGCAGATGCTGCACCAATGCAATTTTTCTTAGATCCAAAATGAGAAAACTGTACATCACTTCAGACAGCAGCAGTCCATTTATGAACAAGACAAGACGCACGATGCTTCAAGTCCTTTAATTAAGCAGCGTTTTGACCTCAGCCTCAGAAACCAACTGGTCCACTGTGCTGCAGGTCAACAGAATCACATCATCTGCAAAAAAAAGCAGATCTACAGACCTGATAATAACACTCAAAACCACACTTAGGACTCCTTAACTCCTTAAAATAAAATGAACAAAGCTCTAATTCTCGGTGGTTTAAAGTAACAGCCCATCACTGTGAGGACGGTAGTCTGACGGTTAATGCAGCAGCATGAAAACTGACGGTGAACGAGCGGCGACGGTCAGCTGATCCTGATCCGGGCCGCAGACTCGGGCTGAACCTGTTTGGCTGCGTTCGGCTGGACTCTGCATTCTTTCCTCTGTTACGCAACAAAACTCTGACAGAGGAAACTGCACACAAACACATGAACGCTGAGCGGGAAGCTCCATTGTTTTCAGCTTTTTGGACCTGACAGCTGACTCCTCTCACTCCTCCTGAATCACTCTGTCGTTTCTCAGATGTTTATTCTAATAATCTGATTCTTAAGTTTTGTCCGTTGGGTAACTTTTCATTTTCCTCGTGTGTATTTGTGGTGTAAATTGCCAAACTGCATGAAGTCCACAGGCAATGATTCATGAGGAAACTGGGCTGAAGTTCAAGGTCAAAGATCCACAAGTGGAAATAAAATCATGAATCTGATCCTCAAACTGATTTCTGTTAGCAAGTTTCCCTCTCAGCTCCTCCACCAGTGCTGTTCAAACCTTTAAAACACTCACACACACACACACTCACACACACACACACACACACACACACACACACACACACACACACACTGCAGGTGTTGCGTATCACAGATATTGATGTGAGTTTCTCTGCGGTGACGACAGTTTGTTTTAAAGGTTTTGTGAGTTTCTAAGGTATTTTGGTGATAAATGTGAGCTGGACTTCAGATGCCCTCTCGGGGAGGAACACACAATCTGTCTGCGTTGCCGTGGTAACACAATCAAAACTGTGTGTCATCAGAGAGATGTGAAGGAAGCACAACTTTTATTAAAAATCAGGTTTCTGTAAAGCTGCTTTCTGAGGAGTTTTCACGTGATGTCATTTAGTTTGAAACAGGAAGTGGAGGCGGGACGTCGGACGGGACTTTTCATTGGATGGTCGACGTGAACATGAACACGAGGTCAAAAAGGAGGAAACCTGGAGGACTGTCAGAAGATGATCTTCAACATCCAGCCACCTGACTGAGCTCAGAATCAGCTTCAGCAGAAACTCAGTTTGTTCAGTTTGTTTCTGTGAAAGTTGGCGTCTGAATCTCCACCAGCGAGCGAACTCACCTGTAACAGGACGGAAACAGGCAGCAGTTTGATTTTCTGACACTCAGGTCAAACTTCAGCTCCGTTTGGGTGAAAAAGTTCATTTTTCAGACCTGACGTTCCCAACAGAGCGATGAAAATGTTCATTCACTGATTCACTGATGTTGCTGTGTGCATGGTTACCGTGGAAACACAGACAGATCGATGTGATCACCTGTGTGTGTGTGTGTGTGTGTGTGTGTGTGTGTGTGTGTGTGTGATGAGCACATATAAAAGAGTTTATAAAGTTTATCTGGAAATGAATGTGCAGGATATTTTCTGTTCGGAGGTGAAACAACATCATTTAAAATGTTTAAAACGTTCAGTCTGTGTTTCGTTGATCTCTCACTGAGCTGGAGAAGAGTTTTCTGAATCTGTTCTTCAACAACAACAGGCCATAATACATAAATCATTCACACCCCCCAGTCTGAACTGATTCAAAGCACATGTGAGTGAACAGTTTGTCCTGCAGGGGGCGGTGTGAGCTCAGGCCGCCTGTCCCACCCTGAACAGGAAACAGGAGGATGAACTGAGAGAGTCTCCATGACAGCAGCTCTGAGGATTTTCTCACTGTGGTATTTGTACTTTTACCTCAGTAAAGGATCTGAATACTTCCTCCATCACTTTAAGGATGCAGGAAATAGAGGAGGAGGTTTGTCTCATGAACTTAATCAGTAGAAATATATATTAAAAACATCATTTTGGCAAAGCTTCATGGTATCAGGTGTCCTGACAGTTTGGGACTGTGTGATCTGGCTCAGGTAGCTGGAGCACCTGAGACAATCCTCTGTTTCGCTGACGCTGGACTTAACCTCGTTAGCAGCTAATCCTCCTCAGGGCCACATTAACAGCTTTAACATGGAGCCATCACAATATGCTCCCAGCTGAGAGGCTCAACAAACACCGAGGAGGCCGCCACACACACCTGAGAGAGAAACACGCCTCATTTCAGATGTGTAAGACAGGAAAGAAAAACACTGCAACATATGAAAACAGAGGAAAGAAAATAAACTAATGAAAAAAAGGAACTACGTTTGAACAAACTTGTTAGATGTGAGGAAAATAAAAATGATAAAATGATAAAAACAACAACACAGAAAGTGAAAGAGAAGTCAAAGTTTTGTCTCCCATTGAGTTTTCATCGTCCTCAAACAGGTTAAATGTTCTCCTGTCTGAGAAAAAATCCCTTTAAAACACAAACTGAACAGAAAACGATGAAGATGCTCAACATGCAGTCAGACAGTCTGAAGTTGGATCTTTTTAAAGTAAGTTTGAACTCTTTTCTTTTTCTAAGTTAAGGACAGCTGCTTTTCTTGGGAGACAAAGAAAATTTGCGAACTGCAGAAAATGTAAGTGGACGTTTTATTTTCCATGTTAAATCTCAGTTTGCTGTTAAAACATTTGGCAGCTCGGTGGCTGAAGACGAGTTAAAGCTGCACTCTTCCTCCGTCCCAGGTGTTTCCAGGTGTTTCCAGGCGTTTCCAGGTGTTTCCAGGTGTTTCCAGGTGTTTCCAGGTGCTGGATTCAACTGAATGTTTAAAAGCAGTATGAAGAATTATTCGTATTATTCATCTCCGGTTGTGTGAGGTCTGATAAGCTCTGGAGAGATGTAACTAAGTATATTTACTCAAGTACTTTGCTGGAGTGTAAATGTGAGGTATCGTCTTTTCTTTTCCTCCTTTGCCTCTAAATATTGTATTTTTGCTTCAGTACATCTTAAAGCTTTAAGATACTTTACTAATTGAGATTTGAACACTTGAAGAGTTTACGAGTAACTTTATTTTCACTCTTTTTACAAAGCAAACAGTCGATCAGTGGATCAATAGAAAAAGAATCAGCAGATTGATCAGAATGAAAAGAATCAGAAAACAGTAAAATCCTGCTTTAACATGAATGAGATGAAGGATTTTAAATTTTCCTGATTATATTCCTGTTTTACCTCAGTAACATTTTCACGTATGAGGAGAATAAATCTGCTCTTTGCTCTGAATTGAAAGTCTGAGGCTTCAATCCAACATTAAAACAACGCCCGGTTTATCGGCTGATCCTCTGCAGGAGGCCGAGGCCCTGCAGCGTTTCACACGTTCGTCTCTCTCTGATTATTTCGGGCTTTACGGGGCTTCAAAGTTTCAGCTCATCGGTTGTTTGTTGTCTCAGAATAAAAGCTGTGAAATCCTCAAACAGCAGACGGCTTCTCTAAAGAGGCGTTTTCCTCGGGAGCATGCGAATGAGTTATTTTCAGCTTTTGTTTTTTAACACACACAGTGAGCTGATCTGTCATTTCTCTGAGCTCACGATGTGAAAAGATCACAGTTCAGCTCCAGATGTGGTCCAGTCACACTCTGGTCTCTGTATTATATTCAGTCTACAGTGAGAGCATTTAAATCCTCCTGATAACATATCTGATGCTTTAATGGGGCGTTAAAAGAGGTCGATATCGAGTTTTATAAAAATATGTGTTTATTTTATATCTCATCTGTCTCATGTTTCTGAATCCTGCCTCTCAGATAAACTAATATAAACAACCTTGTTTCGTGCTAAGCTAAGCTGAACTGGTGCCTGCACCTTCCTCTGTCTGACTCTGGACAAGAAGGTAAAGAAGAGGAGACAGGACGAACCGAGGCCGGGCCCCCCCTCCATGTTTCAGTCTAATCTGAGCCCCCGTCTCATCCCGTCCCGCCTCGGCTGCCCTTCATTTCCTCTGTAATCCTGTTAGCAGAGCTCCTCCGTAATCCTCCCTCAGCGCTCACATCTCTGCAGGTCTCCACAGCTTCTCCACCGCAGGATGCTGCTGCACCCGGACTGAAGCCTCAGGTAGGACCAGAGACCCCACACACACACACACACACACACACACACACACACACCTTCACCCCACATCCCACAAGCACCGTGAGACGCTGCCCAGTGCAGCAAATGAGTTTGGATGATCTGAAACCAAAATGTGAAATTATGACCTGTTAAGATTCAAGATTTCCTTTATTTGTCCCACAAACACGTAAACGTAAAGGAAATCTTGAATCTTAAATCTTAAATCTTAAATCTTAAATCTTAAATCTT
>JAVQJZ010008717.1:0-13841 GCA_036025355.1 Leiopotherapon unicolor
ATTTCAATATCTTATTTTCCTATTGGAGTCACGTCTGGGACCCAGTGAATGACACAATAACTTGATATCTTATTCAATTGAAATGCCATGGAGCAATAACGATTTGCTACAGCAAACAGCTTGCAAATAAAGCTTGTCTCCCTGAGCGGTAATAAAAAGCCTCATGTGGAAGAGGTTATATTAGGACTGTGAGAAATCAAATAGATAGGATCTGGAGTGCTCGATTTTACTCAGACCTCCGAAAAGAGAGTTAGGTTGCCTTGTGGGGAAGGGCAAATAATGAAACACAGAACTCAAACCAAGTCAGGAGAGTTGAGGAAAATGCTGAAAAGTCAGCAGGTCACAGGCACACATAAACTGCTTACTACCTGTCTGAAGCCACATATTTGGCCTCAGTGACTGCATTTAGTCAATCTCCAGTCAGCACATTTACATACACTCAGATAACCAGAGGTGCTGTGGGCTTTCTGCAGTGACCTCATTTCTGTCAAAGCATTAGAAACCTGGTCTGCAATGTTGGTTAACCAATTTCCTCATGAAGTTTTATTCACCATGTGTATTTGAAACCAGGTTTCTGACTTGGTTTTAGCAATAGTGTGCAGACTTCAGACAGGGAACAGTCATTACACACACATGCATCCTCGTCAAACTAACTTCATTCGAAGTCCAACTAAAACTGAAAAGGACAATAAGCAGCTTTCAAGAATAAAAGTCCAGGCACGTTTCCACAGCAGTCACTTCAAATTCTTCTCAGAAAACATCAAAGAAAAAAACCCTTCAGGATACAGTGTCTTGGATCCCTAATACACTTCAAGGAGAGGTTCAGATTTTTAGTATGCTGTAGGACTTACATTTCCATATATAAACTGAGACTTTTACTGTTCACTGTAAGTCCTCTCCATAATGTCCATTAAGTTCTCTGTTCCCCGCAGGATTATACTGTGAGAAAGTTCATCATTCCTTAAATCTAAGTCAACAGGTTGAGTTAGTCAAATCAAGCAGGTATCCACATAATCCATAAAAGGTACAAATTATATTATTTTTCCTCAGTATGCACAACACAGAAACTGTCAATTCTGAGCAGTGAGCACATCCTTTATGTAAAACATGGTGATATATTAGTAGTTCATTCAAAAACAGAACAAATTTAGTGTGCCCAGTGACTGGTTAGTGTAGACATTTTTTTTTTTCTGTTTTTTAATGTGAAGACAGCACTCAAAGCCTGCCTAGAATTTGTATACAGTGTGGATGAAGCAGCAATTAAGTACAACAAAGACCCTAATTTTGAGTGCTCAAGCCTCATGTTAGCTTTAGCTGATCTCTGAAATGAACAGACCCCAAAAAGACACCAACCCTCCATCTCAAGCACTAGATCTGCACATAGAAGGGCTTTCTTTGTGGCATCAGGCATTTTTTTCTCTTCATAGACATCAAGAATGATGACAGGGATCAATGTACATACAAGCTTGTGAGTTTTGTATTTTGCAAACCTACTCTTTAAGATAAGTAAGACATGGTTCCAAAATAAGGTCAGTGGAATTCAAGAAATGTCATTCAAGACTTTTAAAAAAAAATACTCTGTTTTCTTGTTTGCGTGTAAATGTAATGATTGTGCTCTCCACCTGATTACAAACTGTGCTGTTGTGAAGTTGTGCTGGAGTCAAAGACAAACTGCCCAGTCTGCGATAAAAACAGCAGTGAACAAGCATTTTGTTTTGCCCTGTGATTTATGCGGGAGTAGACTGTATGGTTTCACATGCTTACACCTACATGGGTGATGAGATCCATGCTCGCAGAGGTCAACAACTACAAAAGCTGCTTTATTATGTTGAGTGTTAACCTTTAACCAGGGGCAGCTTTGAGGTTTGTGCATATACAAAGGCTAACAAGGTCACACAAGCTTGCCATCCTGTCCGCATGCCTGCAGGGTCCAGACTCCATTCGAAAATGGAGATAACCTTCTTAAACAACAGAGGTCCTGGGACTCAGGGCCAAATGAGTCACTGATTATCTCTGTTTACAAAGGTCAGCGTCGTTACAGCCCTGGACGCTGAGTGTCCGTCAGCTTATCTGTCACCCGGTCTCGATGTCCAAACAGGCTCCTGTGTGAGGAGGTAAGAGTGGAGCTGTCAGAGGTTCTGGAGATGGTAAACAAGCCGGGGCCGGAGCTCATCCAACCCCAGGGTGTACGCTAGTTAGCAGAAACAGTCCGTGTGTGTTTGTGCGGGAAGAAGAGAAAAGTATGTGAGTGTGGGAGAGAGGTGGAGGAGAGGAGGGAAGCCCCTCTAAGCCCCCAGGACATAATTAGACTTCCCCATTCCAACTAGTGTAACATGGTGGTGAGTCTCAACTCCAGGGCCGTGCTAACTCTTTTGATTAGGCAGCCAAGGTTATGCTGGAGCACTCCCTTCATCTCTCCCAACTGTGCGCTTTGTAGGAGATCATGTACGTGAAATGTTATTAAGGAAGAGGACATAGACAGTGCATAGCATTCTAACAACGTTAAGTGAATAAAGGCTGATTTCTAAAACCTCTTGTGAAACATTTTCTTGTCAACAGTGGAGCTTTCAACCAGGCCTGCTAACAAATGCTATTATCATGATTAGACTGTGTGAGTGAGTGTGTGTGTGTCTGTGTATTACCCTCTGTGTGCAATAGAAGGGTAAGTGATTGTCTATGATGCCAACTCTTAAGTGCGCAAAACACATTTGCAGCATAATTATGCACAAGTAGCTGCTGAATTGCCGTGTCATTTCTGCCTCTGAATTCCACTGTCTTGGCTCTCACACTCTCTCTTTCTGGCACACATACCCATGCACACACACACACACACACACACACACACACACACACACACACACAGGTGATGTCCCTTATCAATCAAGCGGACAGGAATGAAGAGGCATCAACAGGGCGGTTGTAATCTTCGCTGCGTATCATCATTGGGTATGCACATTCTATCATGTGGAGGGGGAAGACAAAATGATCAGCTTCGGCTATTAGACAGACAGACACCCTTCTTTGTCATGTCAGACACCCTTTCAAATATGCACATGAGCAAAACAGCCATACAGGCAGGCAATCACACACTCACACCACACATCCTGAAGGCTGCTGTAGGGTGAAATAAACAAAGTGCACAAATGAATAAGTGCACACACAGGCTGTAAATAAAAGGAGGAAGGAAACAGCAAAAATTAACGGGTGAGTTCAACTTTTTGTGAAGCGGTTGGTGAGTTTTTAAAGTGATAGCTGTAATCTTTCTTTGTTTAGCCTTTGCATCAGCTTGAAAAACTGTGCGATGTGCTCCTTCAGTCTTCATGTCTCGTTCAACTGTGGGGAGTGCTAAGGCCACCTTAAAGGAGAAAGCTGATGTTGTATTATATTCTCCTTACTGTCAACATGTCCCACAAGAACCCCAAATATAATATTCTTTATATCGGGATCAGACTTTAAACATTACTTTTGTCTTTTGAGATACTGACATTTTAGGAGACCATCATAAGATCAGTCATAAGATCTTGTTTTCACTTCTCCGTCGGACGTGGCAGACTACATGTTGGACCCCAACCAATCATAGCTTGCTGACACACCGTACACAGGTGATCTCAGGAGGTACCGGGGGATGAATACTTAGTTCCAAACAGAACCAGCAAGAATTCTTACACTTTTGCTTCACCTTGTTTCAGGTGAGCTTGTTTCATATTCTCTGTGCTCCATTGGGTGAACTTCATGGAACATGTCCTAAAGGCTGCCAAACCAAAAGGCAAAAACATAACACACCACGCCATCCCAGTGGGGTCCCAGATCCTGGTTTGGTGGTCTTCCTCGATGACTCATTACAAGGCACACCCAGCTTCATAATTTCAGATGAACCACGTCTGTTTGGTTGGACCATTATCGGTCATCATCGTCTGATCCCCACATTGATCATGGCTCAGTAATTTCTGACTCCTCTACCCTGACCGTGTAATTCAGTCCCAAGCTCATTTTTAAAGAGGAACTGATTTTACACATTAAAGTCCATTTAGAGGAGTTTATGAGTAGAATTAATTGCAATATAAAAAAAACTAGCATAAAGTATTTTGTGTCTCCAGAGGGAGCCATGTGAAGTCTGATCACCACATCTGAGTTTGAAATAAAAAAACCCCAGAGGGTGTGGAGTGAGAAAGAAATTAACTTTCCAGACCTCTGTTGCTCATCATCTCTGCTTGGGGTTAACGGCTCGTTTCTATATTTTTGCTATGGCGACATACAACGAGCATAACATACCTGAACATACCTGTAATCTGCCAAAATTGCCCCGTGGGTCTTGTAGGAGCCAATTAATAACAAGGAAGAGAAATAAGTGGAATTAAATATCTCATATATTATAGCTTTGATTCTGCTGCTTCAATCAATACATAATTTTATTCAAGTGTGCGTCAGACAGTATTATAGTTCAATGCCATAACAGTGGAGAACTCTCAAGAAAAAGACTTCTAAAAATGGCTGAACGCTGTAGCTTCAGAAAGTTAGTAAAGCTGAAGTAAATACTGCATTTTTTAGGGAGTACTTTGAGGTGAAAAGGAATTCATAATTGGTGCATGAGTGAGTATTTCTGGCAGCCAGAAGGTGCATGTGGGTCAAAATAAACAGCTAAAGCAACCATCCAGGGCAAGGATGTGGCTCATTGATGTGTTTTTAGTTTTTTGGACAACAATAGGACTTTATGGCACAGAGGAATAAGGTATATCTGGCTTTGAACACACACACAACACTTCTTTGTAGAATGCAATCACTGTATTGGATTTCTTACAGTAAGAAAAACAGAGTCAGTATTGCAACAGTATATCTGCTACTCATTCATTCTTCCCTCTAGATTGTCTGAATATCTGAATTGACAAACTGCCTGCCACTCAAAGCACTTCTGTGTTGTCGTGAAATGTTTCATTAAAGAACATGGAAGTCAAATTGTCTCCCTCTTTCTCCCTCTGCCTTTTTTTTCTTCCTATCACTCCCTCTTCCCTGATAGCTCTGCAAGGACCACAGTTTAATGACGCTATTTCATTTGCTGGAGCCCCTATGCAAAACAAATGTGTTGTTTTAATCAACACTGGATGGTTGATTGCAGCCCCGCCATGAAACTTTGCCTCCTCCATTTGCATCATGCTTGGAGCTGTCACTGTGACCTTGCCGTGCCCCGTCTCCGGGATTCACCCCTTCAGCGACCCAATCAGCCCACCCACTTGTGTGATATCATTCCAGGACAGTGTTGGGGATATTGATGTCAGGCGCCTGTCACGCCCACTCGCATAGCTCCAGTATCAGTAATGCTTTTGATGGGGAGAGGAGAAAAAGCAAAAAAAAAGAGAAAAAAATCTCCTCAGTTTGGATGCTTGCAGAGACACGAGGGGGAGAGGGAGGCAGCCATGAATCTTTGAGGTGCTGGCTGATGGGCTTCAAACTGCATAACATTTGCCTGAGCGTAATGTAACACGCGACGCTGAGAGGAACGGGATCTGTCGGCCAGCTTCCCTGAGATGTGTTGATGTGCCACTCTCAGGCCGACCCCCTGCTGCTCCTGAAAATATCAGGCATCTTTTGCTCCCTTCACTGCTTAATGCCTCACACGCTTTCTCTCCATTTCTTGTCCACTTTTGTTCTAATCCCCCCCTTCTTTATTCCTTTTCTTCCTTTCATGTGCTCTTTATTCTGATATTTCAAGGAAATTCCCTCCTTTACTAATTCCCTCTCCTCTGGTTGAAGGGATAATGTGCATGGGAGGCAGGAACACGCAGTCTCTGCCTTTCTCGATGGCTTTTTTTTATGCTGTCTGTCTGCTTGACTCCTTCCTCTCTCTCAGACGGGGGACTTCGTGGTGATGAAGATGCTCATTTCTCTCTCCCCTGGAGGGCTAGATTGCAGTGTTGTGCCATTAGCCAGAAGTTGCGCTCATGCCTTGGCAGCTTATTAACATATTTCATCTGCGTGCGCCGCTCTCCACTCGCAATTCAATTGCGCTTCTTATTTTTCTAGTAGTAATGTGTTAGCTATAAGTTACAATAACTTATTTTGGTAATTTGACTGCAATAATCACTGTTTCCCATTTGGAGCAGAGGCAAGTGTTTTACAATATAATTACACTGTGGGAAAAAAAAGAAGCCGAAGCCCCCTCTGAATTATGGTGCTCTCTGTAATGTTTCGGGTAACAAAGAGGAGACAGAGGTGGCCGCACACATACACAGAGGGAAAACAAATAGTTGGCCCCACACTGACAAACTGGATAACCGCACAAAATCTGTCAAACCCGCGTGTGAAAGTGACAGAATCTGGGAAGAGAAGCTCCAGAGGGAGTGAGAGAGGAGGTTTTTCCTCTCAGTGGCAGCGTCGCGAAGTCGTTAACAGTGTATTTCAGGGGCTGTACATGCATCGGTACACAAAAACACACGCACACATATTCATTAAAATGCACCTGCCTCCACTCTGCCCCCTCTCCCTGTCGCCCTCTTTTGTCTGCTTCCTTTGTTCAATGCTAATGGTCCGCAGCAATCTTCGGTCATCCTGAAGAAGCAGGAATGTTGCATGCAGCAACAGGGAGGGGAGTTAACTCCAGCAGTGGGGAAGGCCTGCGGGAGGGCAGAGGAACCACACAGGATTAAACTTTGACCCGGATCGCAGAGCTCTGGAAGCTCTAAACTCTCAGCTGTGGATCGAGGAGGTGCGCATAGTTGTTTAATGACAGAGTAAAAGCTGAGGGGAGGCAAGTGTCACCTCTCAGCTGGACTCTGTAGTTTACCACGAGGGAGTGAGGACAGCACCTTGTTAAACATGACTCTTAGCGGGTAGCTCTGGTAATTATCTGAGGTGTTTATTTAGCGCTCACGTCATCATTTTTCTCTGTTTTGGTTTGCTTCATTTTAAAAAGAATATCAATGATTTTCCAAGTGATGTGAACAGCAGCAGCACTTGAGAAATAAACAAACTATACTGATAATGTTTGCTTTTATTACGTCCAACTGACTACTCACGTGGAAACATCGGAGATAATACATTTATTTCACTCCATTAATGGGCACCAGTGAGCTCCTTGCAAGCTTGTCATCAGTGGCTCTCAACGATGGAGCTAATTATTCCTCATCATATCCAGCAGGTAGTAATTAGGCCTTTGTTACTCGCTATCATACTGTTGATACAATAGACGGCTCTCAGGCTGCAATTGTTCTCTGCAATTGTGCAGAGGTAAAGGAGATTATGCATTTTGATAGGTGAGAATTAAAATAAACCAGCGAGAGGAGAGACCACCCTCTTTGTGTTTACTGCTGATGTTTATTCATGGAATATAATTTAAAGTATAATATCATGATTCAAAGTGACTCATTCATCTTGCTCAATCAAGTGTTCTTGACTGATGCTGATGATCAAAATGGAAGCCCAAATTGACTGCTGTCTCAGTTGATATACGGCTGAGGCAAAACAAAGAGCAAATTGCCTATTTAAGAGATCAAGCTATAAAAAGCTGATTGCTGAGTGTGTTTTCTGCAGATGTTGTTTGTCATACAGTGGGATGAAAGGGATTCTAAGTGATAGGCTAGCTGATTTTGAAGAACACAACACTTAGACGACTCGTAGCTGATTGCTGTTACACCCACAATCACCCACTGGCAAGGACCTATGCACGAACACAGCTTTATGTATGATAACTTTTTTTTCAACAAGATTTTACTCAAAATATGATTGTGATGGGAGGAACAGAAACACCCACAACATAAAAATATGCAAATGCATGACCCATGTTAATGGGTTCATAGGTCATAATAGCTTGGCAGTTCGGGAAAATGATACTCATCACGAGTCATCAGGTAACTAAATATGGACATGTGGGCCATTGCTAACATGTGGTGTCTCTTTTCAAAGAGTCTCTGTCACTGGATGTAAGCAGCCTAGTTGATCATTGTTCGCTTCACTTGATGAAATACAAATGTGCCATGACTCAAGAACATTTGGTCAAAAGACCTCTTTTGTTGTTGACGCACTGAACTTGTAGAACACAATGCAGAAATAAGACAACTTAGAGGAAAATGTATCATTTCTTATTGATAGTAGGATTTGTATGATTTGTTCAAGACTGACTTGTTGTGAATCCTTATTAAACTCTTTCATTACACTATTCATGTCATTTTGTCTCTTATTCTGCTACCCAAGTGTAGGCGTTCTTTGGAAATTCCAGCAGTGCACATGGATAAAGCTGACCTCCTAAAAAATGTAAGACATGTCCGGTGTAAGGGGGCATGAGTGTGGTTATCTGGTGGTCAGTGGTTAGTCTCTCACGGTCTTTCACATAACTCATAATGGAGTTAAAGGTAAAAGGAAAGAATGTGTCACTTACTGTGTCTGTTTCTTGTGGGATTTAATGCGCCCGGTATTTCAAGTCATAGCCCTGCAAACGCCAGTAATAAGCAGCACATTTTACAAGGACACACACCAGCTCCTGAACCTCACCTGATTAAAGTGATTTCAACTTCAACCAAAAAGGTTGTTTTTTTTATGGAGTGAACATATGAGAAATAACTCATTTGTGAGCTTTAAATGTGTTAATAGGTACATTTTAACATTATTTTAACAGCTGTAGCTTCAGTCTGCATGCCAGCCTAAGCTAAGCAGTTTTTGGCTTCATATTTAACAAAGGTGTGTTGGACTGCTACTCTTATAGACCACATAAATAGCAGTGTGCCAAGTGAAGGCTCGCATGGCTTTTAGAGGAAACGGGATATGACAGTGGTTTAATTCATGCTACACGCACCTATAATTAATTAGACTAAATCCAACCCCCCTTGTGCTTTACGTTGTGCCCAGATTATTCCCTGTTTAACCAGCAGAACTGCAGCTGGACTCGTACCTAATACACTTGTGCCATGTACTTGTGCTATAGATCATTTAATAGGGTGCTTACTTACAAATAGGTCATTTGTCTGTTCCTAGATAATGGTAATGTATGTCAGAGAACTGGTGATATTTTACAGTATATTAAGTAAATTAAAAGTGACGTGGAACCATCAGTTCCCCGAAAGATCGAAGATTTATAAGTAAATGGGTGTAAAGAAAAGACTATTTTCTGCTCTTGGTACTGCACCTGCAATCTGTATTCAGTTTTTGCTTCTCACTTCTCATTAAGAACAGCAATGTTTAATAACTTCCACCAGACACAAACACACAAATCACATCTGATAAGATAACAACTTGGCCCACTTGCAAAAATGTTGCCCGTCACCGTGACCATAATGTAATAGCCTAACACTTAATAATCTAACCATGGGGGTGGGAGAGGTTGGCAGCGGCGGGGTGCACTCAGCGTGATTCATGAAGTCTCTTGACTACACCTTTGGTATGTGTTTGTTTCCTTCAGACTTTTTTGTTAAGAGGCTTTATTAAAGAGCAATAAATGACATGAAGAGTACTGAACACAGGAAAACTGCCAGCACCACCTGCATCACACAATGTATTTTTCCACTTTTTCTTTCCCTCTATCAGACATTTCCAAAATTGAAGGACACAACAGTTTTAACCTTGTTGGGTTTTAGATTGAACTGTGAATAAAACATTTTTGTCACATACAGATAGATATTTACTTCAAGAAATGACAAACTGATATCAACTTTTCAAACACCTCTCAACCTGATTTGACTTTGAACGACCTCTTGATCTGCAAAATGGGTAAATCGCCCTGACTGTTCCACCGAAATTTACCAAGATCACATTTTTCCTCATATTCAAGAGCTCAGAAGCACAGATGCTGCTGGCGAGATGAATCAAGTGGCGTGTTTGTGCCGTGAATGCTCCTCTTGAGCTCTCCTCATGCATCTCTATTGTCCTCTCCATGCTGATGCTATCAAACATAACAAATGCGTCCCCTTGTTGAATTTTCTTAGGGGCTTTCATCTGTACTTGCCTTTATCTGGGAGGGAGAGGCCGGGTAGTGCTATGACATTTATCGCCCGTGTTGGTATGTGAGCGAGTGTGTGCATGCATATGGTCCCTTTCTCTTTATCTTTGAGGAGCGGGTTAGATACACGGGGTGTTAGAGCAGCAGAAAGATGAAGATAGTAATGTGCGCTGGAATGCCGGCCTCTCACAGGGTTTCCTGCTGAGCGCGGTGGGGGAGGCTTCTACATCTGTATGTGCAGTGTGTGGTGAATCTATTCAAAGGCTTTATGATGCCCGTCCAGTCCAGCCTGAGACGGAAAAGGATTCTGTAATAAAAAGTAAAAAGCACAAGAATTAAGTTCCCGAGCTGAATAAAACTAAAACAGTGACTCAACAAGAGCTTAGATCACCCTCCAGCGCGCGGACATTCACACGTTTATGATTAAACCCCTGACAGCAAGACAGACAGGAGCTCTGGAAGTGTTTAGGGCTACGCAGATAAGAGCCACTGTGGTTTGCAAAAACGTGCTGTCTGGCACGGTTTCACCGCTTGAAGACAGCACGAGGCAGCGCGCTTCCCACTCACGGAGGAAAACTTTTTCTGTGAGGGATGCTGCGCCTCACTGACACACATTTATCATTTTGTCTTCCTGCTCACCCCTTAAACAACTCCAGCATTTACATAGCCCAACAACATCTGTCTTCATGTCAACCTCTTCTCTGCAACCCCACAACACACCGCTGAGTATAACAGACAGTGGAGCTTTACAGTCTGGCTTCAAATTAGTTTGTTTAGAAGTTTTGATGTGGCTGGGAGACTTCTAAGCAAAAGTCTTTGACTAAAGCGTAGCAACGACTAACAGAAGTGGTACATTACGTGATCAGTTTTCAAAAGGACCCTCAGAAGTTGAAATGTGAGTATCTCATTTAAAACTCAAGCAGCCACAAACTGAATCATTTTAGCTTTTCTACACAGATGTCATGCATCCTTATTTACAAAAGTTTCATTTAACTCTTAACAATCATCCGGATATTCGGTGACATAGTGGAACGGATTCAGAAGCAACTTGAGTCTTAGGCAGTGTCTCCTTTCAAAGAGATTATGACCGCGCTGATGCATTGTCCATGTCAAAAGAAATGTCAGCAAGCAAACAAACAAATGACAGCTGCTTGTGTCAGCCGACATCTGAGTTAATGAAATGAAAGACAGAAAAAAATTAGGACCGGAGCGAAAGTGCTGCCTGTCCATAAGAAGGAGACGTTCATATTGATGGGCTTTACTGAAAGGCGGCTAAAGCGCTAATGTCCACTGAAATGTCATCAGTCAGATCAGCGCCTTCATCTTCTGCTCCCTGCTGCTTCGACCGGCAGATTTCTTTCAGCCCAACATTGATTGACAGAGGAAGGATTGATGACGGTTTCCACGTGAGCTTGCCTGCCTTGGTGACACATCTATTCCTCTTCAACAGTTTGCTCCGAGCAGACAAGACAAAGTGACTGGTTGCCTGGCTGCACGTTCCTCTTTGTCTCAAACAGGCAAAGTGACAATCTGTCGAAGTGCACATCACTTATTCTGAACATCCCCGTTTGTTCTGCACGAGCCAAGCAACTAGCTTCCCCTCGTGCATGTGAACCGATTCTGAACAACGGCAGTGTGCTGGCCCTTCTGTGTCCCATGGGTTCGGTCCCGGGCAGCAGATAAGTCACTGTTGGCGAAAGGGAGGTGAGGAGGTGGGAGCGGGAGCTGTGAAGCCAGTCAGAAGGCCTCAGCGGAGAGCCATGTCTTGCAGGCGGGTAGGCAGGCGTGGTGAGTGACTGGCATTTGCTCCAGAGGCACCAGATGGCCAGGCGGGGGCCCGTGCCAGCGGGGTGAGGGGACCCTGTGTCACTCTGTGCATCTGCAGCCTGTGTCAGGATTCTGGCACAGACGCGATGTTCGGCCAGCCGTCGGCACTCAGCAGCCTGCAGTCATGAGGATGAAAATTCAAGTTGGGCAAGGGATGAGTCGAAATACAGCCGCGCACCTGATGCTGTGTTGACGTGCAGGGAATCAGTGGCACTCGTCCAAATAGGATCTGAGAGTATGGATGGGAGTCCGGGCGAGATTGACTTTGGCATCTGGACAGCTTACCTAGGTGAAGTAAAAGTTAGAGCTCATCAAAAAGTTCAGTTTAATTATAGACTCGGCCAGGTGAGCTGGAGTGCCAAAGAAGTTATATTTTGAATATTCAGCACCAGGAAGCATGGCTGAACTTTCATGTCAGAGTTTATAATCCCAGAGATGTGACGTGTGTGGTTTGATCAGCACAGGTTGGTTGACTCATATCACACATTTGACATTTTAAGATCAGCTGTTAAACTCCTTCATCATCCTTAAAATCCTTCATTTATACTGGCTTTAAGCAGGCAGTTGAAACACCATAAATGTTAAACCACATCTTCCTTAAAATAAAAGTTGAACTGCAAATTGGTCCATATTTTCATCATCAACCTTACAATGCAAGGATGACTAGAGAACAAGAGGACATAACAAGATGAAGTTTCTTAGTGTCCATGGTGTTTTTATAACCACAATGGTTATAGAATAGTTTCTCCACCAATGCCTCTCAATCTATTACAATTCTGTTCTCTGGTGGCAAGCAGTAAAATAAATGGCCACACACAGCACTGGCTTGACTGCTTTTCTTGTTATTTATTTTTGGGCTTTATGGGCGACAGGAGGCCTGTAATGCTGATGTGTAGCATGGAATTAACACTTGGTCTATAGTAGAAGAAGCAGAAGCAGTAACTACAATTTCTTTACCTAGACAAAACACTTTGAGAGCCATAGATATATCTGTGCCATAGATAGGCATTCTATGTTACAACACTGAAATCAGACACAGTGGTCTTGTATGGCCTGTTGACCTCTACTGATCAACCATCCACCCTCAGAGACGCGTCATAAAGCAGAGCTGAGCACGACGTCAATACAAAGGTGATGCTCCCCTCTCTCTCCGAGGACCGCTGCTGTGATAGAAGAAGCAGCATCTACCCGAGGAATGTGGACGGAGACAAGACGGCAAGTTCTTTCTCTCTTTGTTGTGTGGCCTTTTCAACCCACCACTGAGTCCCGCGGGCGACTGGCTGGCTGAGACTAACCAGCTCAAAGACAGCGCCACTGATCAATATTTGAGCAGCTCGGCGCTGCCTGAGCTCCCCATCCATGTCATCAGGGTCCCCATTCCTCTCTCTGGGACAAGTGCCAGGACATGCCGGGCTATTTGAGTCTCGCTTACTGAGGTGATCCAGTACTAGCAGCTAGAACATCCTTTGATCCATTATAGATGAACGAGGGAATTTGCTGGCAACTTGTATGCGTGTAATTGAAGGAAACAAGGTGGCCGCATTGGAGCACAAAGAACAACACGTGTACATGTTGAACATATGCCGAACACAAAGACATGCATACACACTCTAAACCATCAGAGTCGCAAACAACAAATCCCGTGTCTTATCGTATGTACGTCTTTCTCATCATGCGCTGTTTAAGACCAAGAAATACACCGCTGTTTAAGCAGAATCGTGGCGAAGAAGTGTGCGGCGGCGCGCTTTGTGTGTTTGAGAGCTCAGCCACCTACGCAAACGCTCAAATTACAAATGTGATCCAGAAGACCTATCATTGCAGTGAGGGACAGAAGGAGCTTCAGCCTTTGATCACTCTGGAGATGGATGCCACGAATAGCTCATCTAAAACCAACATATACCAGCAGAAAAGAGTTTGAGACTTAAGTCTTAAAACTTTTACACGGGCCACAAAAACACAACGTGTTTTACCAACCTAAAAGTAGACTTTGAGTTTCTTTCACGTTCTTTTTATTGAATAAGTTTAGCCCAGACATTCATTTTGCTGATAATTTATACAGTCTGTTTTTTTGCCTCCTATCAAATCAAGCAAT
>JAVQJZ010008733.1:0-14489 GCA_036025355.1 Leiopotherapon unicolor
ACACACACACACACACACACACACACACACACACACACACACGTGCGCGAGGGACAGATTGGATCTGACACACTCAGCTAGGCAGCTAGTGACTCCCTCACTCTCTCTCACTGTTTGGCTCCTTATCGTCTGCACACTACATTTTTACATTTTCAGATTGGTGTCGTACACTTTCAGATTTTACGCTGCCATTGGTCTCCATTCATTTCCTTACACCACAAAGAAACCTGTTAATGCTCTCAAGCTGTTTATTTTGCGTAATCCACCAGAGCAGGGCTGCAGCAAATCATTATTATTGTCATTAGAGATTATTCTGTTGAACCCTTTTTGTGAATAATCACTTATTTTATTTATAAAATATATAAAATAAGTGAAGTCTTTCTTGTTCAAAACAGTCTGCAACCCAAAGATGTTCAATGTACAAGGATATAAAACAGAAAAGAAGCAAAGCACACTTCAGAAAGATTTTTGAGGTTGATGTTGAGGTAATGCAAACGTCTGCATTGAAAAAACAGACAGAAGATGAAACGTCTCAGCTAAAGCACGTTATTTCCTGAAGATCAATCGATTGATCTGTAAATCTTTTGATGAGTATTTATTTAAGGACTCTGCTTCCTCAGAAAAAAATGTGTTTTTTATTTTTCTTACTGTTAATGTGTGTATTTTCAGACACGGCAGAGACCACGTGACTGATCGGTTCATCTAAAAACCGATCAACAGATTAATGAATGACACATTAAATTTGTTGTGACCCTTCAGTGTAATTGATGTGTGTTAAATTGTCTGAAATGTCTTTTAAAGAGCCGACCAGCGATTGGCAGCGAGACACTGATGAATTGGTGGCAGTTGCTGAAGGCATATTAGGGCAAAGGGTGACCTGGGAGGGGTTTCTTGGCAGGGAGGGGAGAAATGAGTGCACTGTGAGGGGAGGTGTGTGTATGTGTGTGTGTGTGTGTGTGGGTGGGGGGGTGACGAGAAGGAGGAAGGAGGGGTGTTTGGTGGTGGGGGCTGGGGGTGTCCAGTGAGCGGGGTAATTTGGGGCGTCCGGAGTGAGGCGATCCACCAGCAGTTGTCCCTCCGGCAGTCGATGGCACATGTGCTGCTGCTCTGAGCCGGACCCCTCGCTCTCCTCAGGACTGTACGCCCCCCCCCCCCACCAGCAACACCAGCAACACCACCTCCATGATCTTTGACTCGGACTATTTTTTACTTGGAGCTCTTTTTAAAATTAACTGGCCTCCATCCATTTTTTTTTTCTCTGTTTGTGTCAGAGCACTTCCACTCCGCCTTTTTGGCATCTTTAATCTTTTGACGGTAAGAGCGGCCAATCGAGACATTGCAGCTCTTAGTGTGTGTGTGTGTGTGTGTGTGTTTCCTCTGATGTAATTGGTTTGAATTGACATAAACGCCACTTCGCTTAAAACCATAATTACTTCAAGAGAAAATGTCATTCTTGATGGCTGTTTTTTTTTTTTTTCTTTTTAAAGTGTTCACATTACTTCTCCTCTGGCTAAAACTAACATTTCTTTTTCAAACTTTCTCACGCTTGATTTAAGCCGAATTGCACGTCTCTAATCAGCCCAGGAAGCCTGTCGGGTTGGGGTGCTCTGCTGGCGCCTCCGAGGGCTTTACCGGGCAGATAGCGAGGAGTGCGAGGTGACTTACTGTGTGGCCTGTTCTCCATCATCAGCCGCCGCGCTGACACCTTCCCCAGCTCTGAAATCCAGGGAGGGGAGGAGGTGGGGGGGCCTGTTGTGAAGATTTACGGTCGATAGCTTGTGTTGTCGTGCGGCTCATAACGTCACACCTGTTCCTTCTTGAATTGAAGGCTTACGCGGCCATTTATGTGTCGAGTGAGCGCCGCGATCCTCGTGCCCTTGACACCTGTTCAGACCACGCTGTGCACTTCTAAAACACACACACACACACACACACACACACACACACACACAATATAATGATCTGAAGGTGCATTTCAATGATTTTGTTGGAGTGTGTTGCTCTCTCAGAGCTGGATTAATCAAACAGGCGGTAAATAGCAGGAAGTTGTTGATCCATGTTCAGTCATCTGTAGACAGCTGCCTTATTTTCATTGGCTTTAATACAATCGTCCTTTCTGCTTCTCTGTCCTCTTTGACGACGCTCAGAGCTGTGAAGGGTCTCTCAAACTCCACATATGTCAGCGATGTTTGATAAATCTTCTGAGTTGCTCACTAAGACACCACAGCTTCATTTCGAGGTGATTGAGGTTTCCTGAGGGGAGTTAATCGCTCGGCATGTTTACGGTATCGTCATATGTGCCTGTTTTTTTTTTTTACACGTTCATCGACATTGCTTGTCGGCCGCCTGGTTTCTAACTGTTTGGATGAAGAGATTGTGGACTCGAGGGGCTCACAGCAGCTGCTCGACACTTGTTTTGAAGGACGTCTTGACGACAAAGCTGGTCTGGCTCTATCTCCTGTGGCCAGATTGAAAGATGCCTTTCTGAGCTGAAGTGGGGGGGGGGTGTATAAACAATCATGACAGAGTCAGTTTACTCGGTGTCGTGGCAAAAGACCTGTTTTCTTCAGGGAGGGTTAATCTGTTGAAAGGGCTGCAGTTCACCTCTCCAAGCAGCGCGGTGCGTGCCAGACTCCTCGCCGAGTGTTTGTTATTACTGAGTGCCTTCAGCGTGCTTGAGAGTGCCCACATTTCATAGTTAACGACGGATATATCTCGCAAAAAAACTGCTGTGGAGTGAATACTTTAAATAGGCAGGTGTTATTGCGCCTAAAACAACAGTATTCCTCCTCCCACTCACCTGCATTCATGAAAATAAACCTGATAGTACTTGTGATAATTTATGTGTCAGGCAGCCGTCTCCGGCTCGCCTGACTGGCTCTGGTGTGAAGCCTCGCTGATGAGAACGTGTTCGACTGGTGATGGCAAACTTTCGGACGCATGCCGACTCCGGCGTGCACGCCCTCTGTCCTCGAGTGTCACATTGATGTCATCAGTGTTTTGTCTAGAGGGCATTTTTCTCTGTCACAGACCTTTTGTTGTTGCACCGCTGCAGATTTAAGACGATGGGAAAAACTGTGACGAAGGAGGGAGGAAACTTGTAAACAGTCTTAGAAAAGCTCAGGTGGTGCTTTCCAAAAAGTGTTTGTCCAGATTGAAAAGGTAAATTTAGATTATTAACGACAAACAAAGACGAGTTTTCATCTATGATTGATGATGAACACAGTCATCGTATGAAATTGTGGCTAAATAATTACATTGATCATTAGATTAATCGATTAGACTGAAATTAAAGATTATTTTTATATTTATTTTCATATATCATCTCATCAATCATGTTTCTCAGGGCCTAAGGGAGCATTTTTTAAATGTCATGTTCTGTCTTAATCATTATTGAGTGTTGTCACCAGTTGCAGTTCAACCCTGAAGCAGGACAAGCAGCTGTTGCTGTGATTGAACCTGTGGCCTTTGATTTGACAGTCTGTTAAAACACTAACCCAACTTTAAGTACCAACAGAAAATCAAATAAAGAAAATCACGCCGACTTCCACTGGATTATGGTTTTTTTTGTTTTTTCTATAGAAACGCAGCACATTTACTGCTTTGTCTTCATTCGCATTTTTGTCTGTTTTGTCTCTTTCCTCCGGTCATTTACTGTTTGATTTTTCACTCTTCTGCTCGAAACTCTTGTGCTGAAAAGATCATTTGATCAACAGAAAACGATTCATTAACAATTTAGATAGAGTCGTTTATGAAACACCCATTAGTTTTAGCTTCTTAATTTTTCTTTCCTCTCTGTTTTTATGTGCTTGTTAATTTAACATCTTTGGGTTTTAGTTGGACAAAACAAGATATATTTTAAATAAAATGACTTGAAACAGCTGTAATGGAGTTATTCATACTTTTTATACAGTTGATAAACTAAATAAGAAATCTAAACTAATGTACAGATGAATTTGTAATGTTTACATTCCTAATGTGCTCAGCTTATGCACAGTACTGTTATTTGTAGTATTTTTAGCATTGTTTGTGTGGTTTAAATCAGTTCCTGAACTCTCGGCAGGTGAGCTGCTTTGGTGCCAACAATAACTCGTAACTCTCCTAACTGTTAGGTCTCTCCCTGTCATTGTTTTGCTGGATCGTCCAATCATCTCGCACCTCTCAGGGATGGGTGTGCCTCAGAGTGCGTTGAATGTGTTTTACCTTTCGGCAGTGATGTAACCTGACAGGTCAAACCGCATAGTCCACGCCGGCGAAGCAGGGACAGGAGGCGAGTTAACAACGAACCACGCTAAAAGTATTGTGCGTCCTGTCAAGTCCTTTCTGCTCCACATGTTTTCTGAGCTGCTGGACAAAAGGCATCTTTGTGCGCCTGTGTGTACTCAAATGTACGTGCATGGGTGTATTATGGGTAGCATCGGGGTATTTTTGCTGTATTCATGCCAGAGGCTGTGAACACAAACAGTAGATCAGTGACAGTTAGGGCACCCTGTGTTAAATGCGTGGGTGTGTGTTTTTCTTTGAGTGTGTGTGTGTGGTGGTGTTTGTTTTTATGTTCGTGTTTGTGAGTGTGTGTACGTGCTCGGGTAGACTGCAGTATTGACAGCGGCCCGGCAGCGTGGGCGTGATTCACGAGCCGCGAGGCACAGATCTCTCCAGCGCCCCTCCCATCCCCCCAAACCACCACCACCACCACCTCAGAAGTGCTGCCCTTGCACTGCATCTCTCTCCCCCACCTCTCCAAAGACTCACCCATGATTGGTTAAGAGGAGGAGGGGGAAGGGGAGATCATATTCCACTGCCAGGGTTGGCAGCGTAGACGTGCAATCACAGTCACAAGCCAGGCTTCAGATAGGAGCCCAGCAGCTCCCACCTCCATCTCCAACCCCTCCTCCACTGTTTGTCCTCTTCTCTCCACCTGCTGATGCCTCTACAACAAAATCGGCCGTAAGTTTTTGTGGATATAGCAAAGATGCATGCCGGGTGACCGAAGCCCGAGCGTGTCCAATGGTTGCCCGGGAACATGCGGCAACAGGCTGTAAATATCCCACAGCTGGTGCTGGCAGAACACCCTCAAGGTTGGGCCGCAAACCGAGCCTCGCCGGGTCAGATGAGGGAATTCAGTGGCCCAGTTAGACGCCAGCTCCCCCAGACCCTCCAACCTCGACCCCCATCGGCTGTTCTGTCCAATGAGGAACGGCCGCTGAGACTGCCCATCTTCTCCTCTAAAACCTGATTCATACGAACGGTGTATCTTGATGCTGGAGCTCCGCCTGTGAACTTTGAAATTAATGCCTTTGCGATGACCCTCCGTGCAGATATTTACGGCTTGAAGGGTTGAAGCTGAAGAGGCTCGTCAGACATCCTGATTTTTAACTCAGCGGCTGCGTTGTTGGTTTGCTAAAGTGCTGCTGAAACAGAGATCCAGACCCATAGATCGCTCTCTATCACTTGATCCCACGTAACATAACTCAACAGCATCCTTCTCGTTAGACCTTCTTAGCCTTGTAAATGCCCACATCTTTCAAATTCCTCGACCCCATCTGGTAACACAGACTTTCTGACGTCATTACTATACTTTATCAGACAACACTCACATTGACTGTTGTTGAAATGTAAATGAAATCCAGTGATAGTTGAATGTTGTTTTGCAGCAAATGTATGTCTGAGTGTGATTGTGGCCCCTCAGCGAGCCACAATCTCAGACACCCGACCTGATTTCTTTGCAATCCCCGGTTGTTGGGAGCTGACGGCATCATTTGTCATCTCGTGTTTCGTCCATCACTTCGGGCCGGTTGGAGCAAACGTTGAGTGATGAATGAATAATGGTGAAATATTGATCCGCCCCAAACTTGAAGCTGAGGGACAGATCAGTCATTCTGATGGCCTCCTGCAGAGGTCGCGGCTCCGGCAGCTACATGCAGGCAGGTCGCCCCCGTCTTGAAACCTGAAGCCCCGAAGTCCTCCGTGATCTCGAGGTGACTCCTGTGATATTTTTGCCAGCGTGGCCTGCTAACTGATATGAGCATTTTTCATACATTTCATCAATAGTTAACATGATTTGAAATGATATCATGACATACAACCTCTGTTATTTGTTGGCCACGTTCATCCAGCATGCCTCAGAGTACCAGCGATATTTTTAGGAGTGACTGATGTGGCCACAGTCTTGACTCCATAATAACAGATGTGTTGCCTTCAAGAAGCAACTAAATGAAACTTAACAGTGAGAAAATGATCATGAGAAACAGGAATTCAGAATATTAACTTTGATATTTGTTTCGATTCATTAAAATGATGCAGATAAAATGTGTCAAAGTGGATGTTGTGCAGTTTAATCCAGCTAAAATTTGATTTAGATCATATTATTTTTTTGCCTCAATAATTGAACATAAATTAAATTGGGTGAAGAATTTATTGGCAGGAACATGGAAAAAAATTTACTCATTTTTTTGGGTTATTTAAGTCCTAGCCAAGAGCCAAATGTCAACATCAGTGAACAATGGCGGGTGATTCATAATGCTTCTTTTTTGGAGGATGTATTTTTCACTAAAATGATGCTGACTAGTAATTGCTGGCTTTGGTTCAGGGCCAGTATTAAGTGCCCAGAGCTGACATTATCACTCAGCGGGTAAATTCTTTTGCAAATAACAGTTTATTGCTTCAGCCACTTTATTTCACTGGAGAAGCTCAGGGAGAGGATGATTTAGAAGTTGTTGCTGGTGATAATGCAGTTATTTGGCTTTGCCGTAGAGCAACTTGAGAATTTTTCCCCACATTTGAGTGTTAGAAATTTCATTTCATTGCACTGCACTTGGTGTAAGCACATGCATAATGTCGATTCCCATGACAGCAACATTTTCAGAGTGCACCATACATTAAATCGTACGGCACCAGATTAGTCCCGCTTGTAGTAATCACAGTTCGGGATGGCGTGGACGGTGCTGTGGGGGTTTGCAGATGTTGGTGCTGAGTGTGAAAACTGATGGATTTCTCAGCTGTCCTCCGTCATTGATCCAACAGCCGAGAACCATCTTCACCACCACCACCACCCCCGACTACCAGCCCCCGACCGCTGACTGTTATCTCTCGGCTCCAGGCGGCTCTGCTGCCACTTAACACACCAGGGCAGTAAAGGATGGACATGCAAGAGGACACGCACACACACACAGAAGTGCATAAACAGATAAAGCACACTCAGGCTTGTGCAACGTATTGATGCGTCCATGTTGTATTACAGACTTATCGTTTCTTATCAGCGCTTCACTGAAATGACTGGAAATGATTTTACTATGATGAGTGGCATTTGCTCTTTCACAGCATAGTGTTGAACGTTTAAGGGATGGGGTGTGTTGGGAGAAGAGATGCTGATGTGTGCTGCAGTTTGCATCAAAAAAGTGTGCTTTTGGAGTCAGAGCTCAGTCAAATCTGCAGACGCACGTCCATAAATTCATATTAAAAATCATAGAAAACTACTTTCCCTGTAAGTCCAGAACTGGCCTGAGAAGCATCGTGTTTAGAAGTTTTCTTCAGTATAAAGTAGCCCAGTTGTGTCTACAGTGCGACCGTGAGTGTACACACACACACACACACGGCCACAACGTCATCTGATTACGTCACGTCTTTGCCTGTGAAAGCCAACAGAATGCCGTGCAGACTAAAATCATGTCTAACCCAAACACACCAGCCTCCTGCTGCATTCTGCGGCGTGTAAATGATTTGTTTTCTGTGTCATGACTCAGTCAAAGCCCTGCGCTCCCTCCCTGCAGGTCCTGACACATTCAGCCTGTGGCGGAAACATTGGTGGCGATGTATCAGTAATATCGAGGGCAGCGTTAGCCTGAAGGCCAGCGAGGCAGGTTGTCAAGAGGAAGGTCACCAGTTCACAAGCCGACCGGTTTGGGGAAAATCTGCGTGATGTGCCCTTTAGCAAGTCACTTAACCCCTAATTGCCTGAGGAAAGCTTCCTCTTGTCCGACTGTAGAGGACTGTGGTATTACTGGGAAGCTTCAATTGCAGCTGTACAGAAATGCGAAATATGTTGTTGCTGGCAATGAACATCTCTATGTAATTTTTTTTCTCCGTGAGTAAATGTCAAAATCAAAATATTGCCCTCAGAGCTTGTGACTTTCCACCCACATCGCTGGAATAGAAGATTGAAGCTTTGAAATGCTTAACAGCCGCAGCAACAGATGTCAGGGATAATGATGCAATGCTGCATTTTCTGACTGTTCTTTTATGGACTAATCTTTGTTGCTGGCTGCCCTGAGGTCATAACCTGATGCACCCTCTCTAAAGCTTAGTGGTCACATTTCTGCAGTAATCGTGTTTATATTCATTTTTTATATCATTTCTAATGCTCGGTTAAGACACTTTATTTTGTTACCTAGATTCTGCTTTTGCTTTTTGCTCGATTAATCTGTTTTTTTACTGTACTCTTCTCTTCAAATCGAAAATTTATTGCTAGATTGGAGTTGTGTGATTTTTATTTTCCCCAAACTAGAATATACTGGAAAATAATTGTACTACTTCAATTCAAATGTGCATGAAAACGTCTCACATTGGAATGGAAAGAAGGATCACAGAGCTTTATCAAACAAGAGATGCCGCGTTCATCCACAGGGTTGATAAAATTTGCATCAAGTCTTGACAGCAGTAATATACTCGCAGCTGTAGAATCTGTAGAAATGTAATGGATGTAGCAGCTGTATATTAAAAGCTCTGCATTCCTTTACGTTTATGCTTTCTTTTATGTCCACATTCCCCGAGACCAGCTGCTATAAAATGCAAAAGAAGATCTTGTCGTCGGCCCCTTGTGAAATAAACCATCTTAAGACGTTCCCCAGGGTTCTAATCTGGGTCCGCTGTATATTCCTAATTATCAGAGTTAATCTTTTCATTGTCCAGAGCCTCCCTGTCGCTCTGCTCAGCGTGGCAGCAGACACACTCCAGGCCCTCTGCTTCCCATGTGAGAGCACAGATTCTGCCTGACATCAGACATGGGAAGCGAGCTCCGGCAGCATGAAGGGTAAAAGGTCGAGACTTGACCACCCCGGGCAGATAAAGCAGCCTTTTCATGTGTGATCATCCCACAGCCTAAAGACAAATCCCTCAGTGCGCTGCCTTTGAACTTCACCGCAACCGGCGTGAGTCCCCCACACTCTGAGTGGCTAACAAAGGCTACGAGAGAGTATGAGCACACACCTCTTTATTATTTAGCTAAATGATGTTACCAACACCTCTACTCTCTGTAATTTGAAGTGGAATGAAAAGAATGAATATGCAACAAATTAGGAGCACCCACTCTTTTCAAGAAGTACACTAATGAGGTGATCCAGGTAGAATTCATTATGCTTTACTCATCTCTATTATTAAATCTGAGCCAGTTAAAAGACAGGAGATGAAGATGAAGACAAGCAGGTCTTGAACAGGTTTGAGAAAATAATTGTGTCGAAGGAGCTGGAACTGAATATTAGAAAAAAATACCAATACTTTGTATATTCAGATCCTGCAGCTCACTGTAGATTTTCCGTGTAGAAACCAGGCTCTGGCAGTTCTTCAGCAAGCCTTTTTACAAAACAATTATGACACTCATAACACCCCCCCCAATCTCTCCCATCAGTGCATAATTCATAAGCAACTCATCACCAAGGCAAAGCCAATTGCATCCACTCTAAATGAGCGTGCAGTGCAGCGCCCGCAGCGGCACAAAAGGAATGTCAGTCTCATGACAGACTATTTCGCGTTTCTTTGTCTCTTAAGAATGGATGTAAATAGAGGGCGTTCTTCCTCTGCTGCTCTCACAGGTAGAGGGAATGCAAACAATGCTGGAGAGCCTGTGTGGTGTCTGCACTCGCGGCTTTCCAGATGCTTCAGCTCTGTAAAGCTGCCACTTGGCTCCCACAGTCGTGTGTGTGTGTGTGTGTGTGTGTGCCCATGCACTGTACTGTGTGCACACTCAGTCTGTATGTATATATAGAGCGCTATTTTTAAAGCTGATCCACAAATAGTAGAAACAGGGCCTAAAACGGTCCTCGCCTGTGTTGCCATTCCTGGACTGCTGCCGTCTTCTCATTCATTCATGAGTTTGCATGAATTTGCAGAAATAATCTGGGCTTTCTCTCTCTGCTTTGCCCTTCTGAAATGTGAGATTTGTAATATACCCATCCTCTGTTTGTGATCAGGCACTGTAGCATGTCTCAAGCCGCCCTTATTTCATGGTTAGTTAGATGCACGGCTGAATTAGACGCATTTTTACTGTCTTCATCGTTCTGTGTGTCTCATGAAATTAGGTCAGCGTTCAGCTTAGGCAATGGGGCATAACGTTATTACTGGACACAAAACGGCGGCGTCCAGCTCGTCGTTAAATGCAGAGTGTCATCAGAGGGAATCTGCACACTCATACCTGCTCTGCAGACGTGTCAGGAGTCTATCCTGAGAGTCTGGACAGAAAAAAAACAGAACATAAAATTGCTTCCCAGTCTTGACTATCAGCTGTTCAGAGAATCATTCGCGTCCATGTAGCGTTGACAGTCTGCGTCCGTGGTGGCAGGGCAGTACGACAGAGACCTGCTCCCTGTCAAGAAATTAGCACAGGACACGATCTTGTCCGGAGATGGAAAATATGTGGAATCACAGACTCGGTGGCTCCTCTCTGCTCTGCTTTCGATTGGGGAATCACATTCGGCGTGCCAGGCGGCCCCGGCCGGGCAGCCGGTTGCCGCGGGCGACCAGCAGATCAGTGATGTGGTGGTGATGCCTCTAATGAAGCTGACACAGCACAGCCTCCCTCCTCGCGGGCCCCTGAGGGCCTCCTGCTCTGCATGTAGCACCACAAACACTTCCACCCCCCCACACGCCTTCATGTTTGAGCCCAATGTGCGTCTGATTTGATGGCGCCTCAGATGCATTGCTGCATCATTTATTCTCTTGTTGTATGTGAAGGGTCAAGGCAAATACAGTGTTTGTCGTCGCTAAAGTGGGTCACAGTATACAAACAAAGCCTCTCTTCCTCTTTTCAGAATCACTCTCTCTCTCTCAGTCTGATGAATGCCTCTGTGTTGTGTTTTTCAGGAGCTGCCCAGTTGAGGTGAAGGGGAGGGCAGAGGACCCCAGTTCAGCCTGAGAGTGGATGACCTGCCCCCAGAAACAGGACCATGATCTGAGCAGGGCACCGCACACCAAACCCCGTTCTTCCTCTCCTCCTTCTCCCTGTCTTTTTTTTCTTTTTTTTTTTTTATTTACTGGGTGACATCTTCCCTGCCCGGCTGCATACGACAGAGTCAGCGTGCGCGGGGAGGACAAGGTGAACGAGACCAGACTTTTTAAGGAGGAAGAAATACAACAGCAGCCATCCGTGACCTCTGACCTCACCGCTCCCCCTCTAGCCCCTCCCACCGCCACACCGGAAACATGGGGAGGAAAAAGATTCAGATTCAGAGGATCACTGACGAGCGCAACAGACAGGTTAGCACCAATTAAATCTATCTGAATGCGTAATGACTTCCTGATTTAACTGACTTCACTAAGCAGCTGCATCGGTGATCAGCAGCCTGATTACAGCATCTTCCAATAACACGAGGACGGGTGGCAGGGAGGGAAAAACCTGAATAAATCAATGAGCAAACATAAAGGATGCAGACGCTTTAATACAGGGCACAAGAATTGTTATGGTGCCATCAAGCCATTGTTTTAATTATACAGTTTGTGGTTTGACAAAAGCTTCTGTCAAACTAATGAGACGTTCAGTAAAACAATACATGAGTTTAATATTGTTTATTGTCTTTCAGTGGTATCAAACTGGACAATTTTTGTAAATGGATGTTCTTTAAAATAAGCAAATTAGCATTAACTATGTAATGTCACAAGAACAGAAGCTCAAGTCGGTTTCTCTTTGAATTTTTTTAAGATTTATTCAGAGTCTGTATTCTTCTGTTGATATCAGCGCCACTACACGAGACTGAGATATTAAATGTGATTTTTCAGTGTGATGCTTTTACTTATGTTCACCTAATGGGCAGCTTTGTTCATGAAGACCTACTGGCCTGTATGTTTTAGGTATCTGCCCACTTCAACACGCCTGATTTATGTTATTAATAACCTATCAAGCCTTTTTACGAGCTTAAGCAACATGATTAATAATTAAAATCAGGTGTGTCTGAGTGGAAGGGACCTAAAACAGGCCAGAGCTTGTGACCGCTGAAAAAGAGCCCTAATTACTGAATAATTAACTTTCTTCAACACGCTTAATGTTGACTTCAGTTTTATAAACCTTCCTCGGCCAAACAGATCTGTCAGTCATCATCTCTGCTGCAGCTCCAGTGTGTCAGTAAACTTAAACATAACTTCTTAATACCGTACAAACTATAAATACAACCTTTACAAATATAATTTGGTGCCTTACAGCAGCACACGTACATCTTCTCGGTGTCTTTAATAGAAACTACAGCTTTCATCATAACGGCATCTATTGTTCAGCTTTGACTGACACAGTTATCCAATAAATCTCATGTTTAACTGGCTTGAACTCCCCGTATAACTAAATATTCCACTCATCCATCTTCCCCCCCCGATCTAAGAAAGCATAATTTCCACTCCTCCATGGCGGTGACAGAAAACTGTAACTCATGCGATAACGCGTTCCCACAGGGATCCTCTGTGTTTTCACATGTCCCATGTAGCTCCAACAACACGGCGGCTTGTTCTTTCAGCAGCGCCGCAACAGAACAATATAACAGCATCGTGTTTTATGAGGCTCACATGACTCCGGAGAGCAATCATGAGGTTTCTCTCCCTCCTTTCTCCACGCCCCCCTTTCACCCTACAGTGAAAAAGAGCATAAAAGTATGATATTACCCCGAAAAAAAACAGCCTCAGCCCCTCTGGTTACATCAGCAGCATTGTCAGAGAGGATGAAAGGGTAAATGATCCATCTAAAATGAGTCAACTGGTAAATGGGCTTCGCTCCATTGAGCAGATTGAGTAATGGATTTGACGTGCCCACCTTCAAAAAGCAGAGAGAGGAGAAGGAGCAGAGAAACAAGACGTGGAGACGGCGGAGGGAGAGAAACAAGGTGCCGGGCTGAATCAGACCTGAGCGCGCCGGCCGGAGGGTTTGGAGAAATCATCCTCGGTTTTCTCCTCATCAATCTTAGCAGGTTGCATTTCCATAAAGGAGAACAAACGGCGCCTGCAGGGGGCCAGCAGGGCACGATGGCTTGTTGTTCATCAGCACAGCATTGGACATAAAGAAAGGGATGGGGGGGGCGTGGAGGCTCTGGTTAATGGAGCCAGCGGTGGTGTCAGGTGTCGAACAGTTTGTCAATAAGGTGATGCTCTCTGTGGTTGTACACGATCATTGTGTCAGAATTAAAGATTACTCATTGACCGCGATCAGGCGATTAACAATCAGCGAATGGTTTCTTAATCACTGCGGCAAACTGATGGTGGTGATGACATTTTTTTTGAGTAAAAAAAAAAAAAAAAAAGATGCTCAACATTTACAGATCACATTCTCTGTTTATCTGATTCTCGTATCCAGAGCAATTTACACAGTGGAAATAGGATTCATTTTCTTCTATCAGCGACATTCAGAACAAGTGTGCCGTCTTTGAAGTGGAACAGTATTAAGCTGCTAAAGAAATAAGTGCTGTTTTTACACGCTTGCTCGGTGTTGCTTCAGCTAATGAACAGTGCGGCTCCTGAAAGGAAATCAAATGAATTTTGGAGTACATGCAGCCGTCACCCTCCTACGTGTTGATTCAGAGATGCTGCCATAAGCTCCGCAAAATAAACAGCGTTCGGAGTGTGGGCCCCGGCTGGAAACATGACAGCATCTCACATACCACATTTCTCATGAACACAAAAGACGCATCGGGGGGAACGAACAGCGAAGAGGACTGGAAACGTTCGGATTGATCTGATGGATTTTTTTATTTTTGGGTAGAGTTAGTCACGTCAGAGATAACAAAGGAAGGGGTGGACTTTTCATTGATGCTGTGAGTCTTGTAGCTGGAAGAGGTGAAGAACATTAAATCCATAATACATTCAATGCCAAGCTGTAGCACCTCCAGCACAGTGCAAGAAGACTGAAGAGTGATCAGTTTCTGCGTAGACAGTGTTGGGTGACTGACATTTGGACGGGCTCGATGAACTAGAAGAATCTTAAGTACAAAACTGTACACATTAAAAACTTAGAAGATAAAGAAAATATTTGTCTAATACTCCAAATTGCACTGTACAAACCTGTTCTTACATTTAACACATTCACATTTGTTGTCAGTTTATTGATTATTTCACCAGCTATTGTGCTGCAGCTCTAATTTTACTTGCTGAGGCTCATGGGTATTGTAGTATTTAGAGCCATTCAAACCAAAACATCGCACCAAACTGATGGAAAAAGTTTAAATAAAGTTTAAAAGAATCCAAGTCATCATCACGTAAACCTACAATATTGTTAAATGACCCAGAAGCCTCTTCAGAAAGATAGA
>JAVQJZ010008845.1:0-11151 GCA_036025355.1 Leiopotherapon unicolor
ATGATTATTTATGATAAAAAAGGAAAACAGCTGAAGGGTAGTAAATGCCACACACTGTAAAACCCTGTTTCGAGTCTGTAATTTGCAATTTAGGGGTTTAAAATAAATAACATGATCAAAAAAGATAGAAAAAGAGGACTACATCTTATTTCACTATTCACAAATTAATAAATAAAATCCCTCCCATTCAAACATCTTTTAACATAAACAGAGAAAAGGACATGAATTATAACTGCGATGGCGATTTTACACTTCCAAGTTTCACACAAATGTAAAACGGTTGTTACACAGTGTGACGTTTCCTGATTAAAGCTTTCAGGCTTATTTCAGGTTATTCCAGCTCTCAAGGTTATTCCAGTAGCCATCAGCTAATCATGCACAGTCAGAGGTGGGGGGGGGGCAGTGAAGGCTTCTGGGTGAATGATCAGCGCTGCAGGAACAGCTGGATGTTCACATGTGAAAGCTCTCGTTATCGAGGAACATCCACTTCAGCAAACTGTCCCAGTTTTCTTTAGGAACCATGGATGTCACGACCTTGTTCGTCCTTACTGTCGGCAAAAAGAGCCAGAGAGGAAAACACCAAAACATACCGATGTCTGCATATGAGAAAAAAAAAATGGACTCAGATCTCTTGACACACGTCCGCGAGATGAACGCACAACTTTGCATTTGTGCCTCTGTTTGCCTCTCTCACTCAGTTTATGAGGATTCAGGTGACTGCGACACGGCGGCTGAAACTGCAGCTTATCACCCAAAGAGCGGTGATAAGAGACAGATACCTGCTGCGATCACATGACTCTTCCTGGGCTGTTGCTTCCAGATAGCTCCCCATTTCCCCCGCAGCTAATGTGAGCTGATAGTTAATAAGATCTGTGATCTCTCTGATGAAAAATGAACATTTCTGTTGCCGTCTCGCAATTTCAATAGCGGCTGGCAGGCCTGAGCTGTCGAGGATTACGTAAGACATCAATCACCAACAAATCTGATCATTTTGATTCAGAAAATTACTTCCAAATGTTTGTGCACTGAAATGGAAACTCATAATTACTTTTGCAATTAATTTAATGTGTTAAAAAAAATGCGTCCAACACTACTTGCAGTACATGCCAGTTGTGCCATTACAGTAAATCCCTGAAGTTGCTTTTACACATCACTCTGCTTTAGGGAATAAAGCTTTTTTTTTTTTTTAAATGGCTTCCATGGAGATTCAATGGGAAAAACCCACAAAAAAACGAAAGAAAAACCAAAAATGACACTCAAATACAAAGAGAGGAATAAGACATCTTGTTAATATCGTTACTGAGAATTGGAGCTGTACAAACTCCCCACAGCAGTAAAATCTAACTAATGGGGTAAAGTTTACACACGTGATGTGGCAAAAAGCAGACGTGACAGGAAGCAGCGTGGGCAGAGACGTAAGCTCAAAGCTGAACCGGCTGGTGAGCAAACAAAAGCTTCAACAAGTTGTAAATGACACCGCAGAGCCTCTTTGCTTCGCTCCGAGCAGCGTCCCCCCTCTTCCTCCTCCACTTCCTCCTCCTCTGCTGCTGCTGCTTGAATCATTTTGCTGCGCCGCTGTATACACGAGGATATAAACAATCAATAGTTCTTGAATTAAATGTCAGTCCCTCCCAAGCGGGCCTTGAAATTCCACAGGTCAAAGTTGAATCGGATCGAAGGGAGTTCGACCGCACCTGAAAAACCAACCTCTTTTTTTTTTTCTTCCCACTTTGATTCCCACAACAAGGAGGCAGCATTCTTCACACACCATCGTGTTTGGCATTTTAATAATTATCACGCTGTAATCAAATTGACTGAAGCCGCACAATGCCTGCGGCGCTCGGGCAATTTGGTTGAGGGAGAATCATGCGTAAAAGTCTCCCTCATCATTTTGACACTGTGCCATAATTGCATAATCTTATGACTTTGCCGGGCTATATTAAGAAAGGTGGTAATAAAGCAAACGGCTCGAAGCCACAGATGCGACGCATGAAAAAGTCCCACACCCACACGACGTACCCAAACGAGGGTAAATTCACACATGCAGCCAATTAGACAGTGGAGAGCCGTGGAGTTTAGTGTAGCAGTCAGTCACTGCTGCATCTCCCCACAGCTGACAGGCCAGGATAAGAGGAATAAAAAAAAACATCAACAAAACATCTACATTATCACAGTGCAAACAAACAAAAATGACGCCTTGCCATCTTTCTGTGATAGTTTCACTGTTTTCCCTCCAAATGTGCATCTTATGTGAGGTCGGCCGCCTATCAGAGCACGACATACTAAAGAAACTGAGGGATTAATAGCATCTGCAGAGTACTTGACCTGTTTATTTCCAAAAAACCTCCGTCTGCGAGCTAATCCGAGCATACTGTAAGCAACTGAACAATGCCTCTCTGTTGCTTCTTCAGCAAATTTTCTTTCATGATTGAACATTTTGGAAACATGTGGCGCTGCTGGATGAGCGGCTCAATCACAAACCGCTCGGATTAAGAAAAAAACAACTACAATGGTTTGATTGTGTCTTTGGGAGCTGGTAAAGTCAATCCGTCGTGTCCAGCAACAGGTGCATCAGATGGGCTTTTCACAGCAGATTCTCTGTGAGCAGCTGCCACTCCCCGAGCCCGGCCGTGGCCATTGTTTTTCTTTATTGGAAAATTGCTTAGTCACTGGCCTTTTGATGCCGGGAGAGAGACGGAGCTGTCGCCTTCTCTAAAGTCAATATTTGCCACAATTACACAAAAGCAGAAAGAGATGGCAAACTGGAGAGCAGCAGCCAGGCTAATGATGCAATATAATGGTCATCTACCAATCCAAAGACAAACAAATGGACGTGAACACACGCTCGATACGATGCGAGCGTGACCGTTCACACACAAACACAAAAACAGGGATGCACGCTCGATCTCTGAAACAAAAAAAAAGAAAAAAAAAGGCTCCTCGATGTCCCGACCAGGTGGGAGGCAGAGAGACAGTCCCCGAGCGTTCGCTGCCAAGTCCCGTTTGGGTCACTTGGCTCAGACGTGGTGTCTGTTTGACAGACGACTGATTGAAGCGAGTCCAACTGCCCTGCACCACCTTTTACTCTCCTCCCAGCCATATGCCACCATCCATTTTTTGCCCCTCACATAAGGCCAGTGAAAAAGGGGGTGTGTGTCCATTAGCATGCCTTTTTGTAAAACTTTATCAGTCTACAGCCATAAATTTATGATGTTTAGTGGCTGTTCTGTTTTAGTGTTGCAGGAATGTTTGCACCAAAGATTTGGACAAATTTGAATTTTGATTGGTATTAATCCAATACGTGATGAGACATTTTACTCAAAACCACAAACACAAAAACAAAACAACCTCACAGAAGCACTGGAGGAAGATTCAAGAGATAACAGGAGTTAGAGGTGATGTTTTGCAGCAAAATGCGCCGAAACTCATCCAAGAGCAGCAGAGATATTTGAGTTTGGAACAGACAGTAATAGTCACGTCTGTAGATGCAGACTTTATCCTAAAAAAAGTTAGTTCATCTCTCCAAATGTAATTTCCTGAAGTTGGACCATCACACGTTTGGCTGTGTTAAAACCAGTTAATCTGTTTCTGTTAATTGTCACTGGATCATCTCATGGTCAGCTTTGTTGCCTCTCTAGTTTTTATGTAAAAAATGTGGGGACTGACGGTGAGTAAACAAACAAAGCTGCTGGCTGACATTTTTGGCAGATTTCAGATAAGCGCGATACAAAAGCCACTAAAAACCACATATTAAACCGACTACAAAACATTTTATTAACAACATGAGCTCTAATGTAGCCTGCTTTCTCTCTTTAATGAAGGGAAAACAAGCCCAGCTCATTTTTCAGGACGTGCAGTTGGACCGTTTCTCTCAGTTTTCAGCTCTCGCCATAACTTCGCGTCCTCTCCTCGTCCTTGTTTCTGCATACATTTGCATCTTTGACAGAATGATATCCTATGGCTATGCACGAGCTGTGTATCCATATGTGTGCTGTACTGTATGTTTGCCTGCATGACTGTTTATCTGAACCAAGAGACAGGAGGATGCCCTTGGGGACATCATGCTCCATCTGCTGACTGGAGGCTACTGTACATCCCACGGCATCTCGCTTCAGCACAGTCTGCTGCCATTATAGCTGTGACCAGACATTAACTCTGCCGTGCTGCGGCGAAATGATCACATGAAGGCCAAATCACCAACAGCAAAAGCAAGAGTTGAAGCTAAAATCCAAAAAGTGGACTCTCTCTGTACCTGCGTCACAGGTTGCAGAAACATCAAGACGAAATATGAAAACGCCCTCTGATCTGTACAGGTTGGTGGCGCAGTGACTCACAAATCACACAGCGTTTGGCATCAGGTTCAAAGCAGCCAGCTGAATGTGCTCGCCGCTTTTAGTATCGCCTCCTTGACTCACGACATGCAAATGTATATGAAGCTGGAAATCGAGTAAGTACAGTATGGATGGGAGCCGGGGTCTGTGAAGAGCACAGTATGGAGCATGGAGGGATTTGTCACCAACGCTTGAAGGCCGAGCTCACATTTAACTTTCAGGTTTAGTAGTTCACTTTTCTGTGTGGTGTTTTAGGATGTGAGACTTACACTACGTGGCCGAGGTCTCTCATTACAAAACCATGGGCTGCACAGATTTTACTCCTTCACGAGGTCGGCCGCTGATGCCTGGTGATAATTTCTGCCTCACAGTCATTTTTCTTCCTCTTCCTCCTAAAGGTGATGATGAGTCTAATGTCGGGGCTCAGTGCAGACCAGCCATCTCACACACAACGGAGAGAAACATTTATGGAGTTGATCTGTCACGTTGAAGCTTTCTCCAAACTAACAGAACAATACTGCTGAAAATATGATTGTTCAAAGTTCACTTTATTTGAATTGAGGAGTTCAAACTATGAAAAACTGCCCCAGATCCAAAGTACCTAAAGGTATATGGACTTACTTTATACATGTAGTTAACTATATATGTAGTTCACTACTGTACAGATCTATTTTAAGTCACTATTTTCCTTCACTAAGAGTTGCACTATGATACATTTTTATGTATGTTTATTTATTTATAGAGATATTTGCACAGATTCATATCTATATTCTAGTAAAATACATACTTTACAGTATCTGTCCACTCAGCTGATGGTTTGGGAGCAATTCTGACAAAATATGGCACAACCTGCTGAATTCAATCCAACAAAATTATATAAATGTGCTGCAGGATTTTAAATATTTAGCTGCCTTTCAGGATAACGCAGTGCAGTTTTTATTTGTTTCATTTCTGAGTTACGCAGAGAGAGTTTACACACGATTAACCTTCCGCCGAATATTGGCGAGGGCGAAATAAAAGGTTTAGGTTTTGAGGGAATTGGCTCGGAAACACTGAGAGGGCAGTTTAATAGCTGCCCTTTCTGTGACGCTGTGGTGAGTCCGAGGTCTAATAGAGCCGGACTCAGATTCATCTGCTCCCAATTGGAACACATTACTTCAGAGCAGCCTAATGTACCCCCTGTCGCTTTGGCTTCATCACTTTCATTTACTGCGATTACAGTCCCAGGCTCATCCTGCAGGCTCCTGTCTTGCTTCCCTCACTTCTTACGCACATGGTGACATCCTCACCGACCACCTGGTTGGCTGGCTGGCTGTCTGCCTCTCTGCCTGTCTGTGCTTTCTGCCAGTCTCTCTCTCTCTTTCAGTCTCCGTTTCTGCCTCCCTCAGCCAATCTGTCGTTTCACCTGGCCGCGGTGCTTTCTCCACCTCGCTACAAATGAAAAATTGCACCAATTGTGCTTTTGACAACGCCGGAGTAAAAAGCGTGGAGGGTCTAACACAGGTCTAAAATAAGAAACTGCACACAGAATGGAAAAACTCAAGAGAGAAAAAAATGACACAATTCAACTTGACATTTTGACACTTGTTTCCTCTGGTTCATTTCAAGAGCCCCTTTAGCACAGCCTCGATTCTTGGCCCCATTATAAAGGCCCTCTGACCGGCAGCACAATTCAGCATCATGATACTGTCATTCAGAGATGCAGGTTTACTTTATCAACTATTTTGGTGGTGAGAAGACCGACACAGGTGCTATTTACAGAAAAAATGAAAAACGAACACTACTACAGCCATTAAAATCATCTACAGATGGTATTAGACTTTATAAAACATTTTCAAAACGTATTTTCAAACACTTTCTGCTCTTGTGGGCCTGAAAACTTACAAAGGTTGCAAAGTCACAGCGAGCGCGACTGATTTACACAACGTAATGTTGCATCTGGGAAATTATTAACATATTGGATATACACCATTTTCAACGAAAACCCTTAAATGCTCATGAGAAAATAAAGAGAAAATATTGAAAATGCAATTTGTTGGAGCAACAAAGACATAAAAAAAACGTAATTTAGTATTGTGAACATTTTATCATGTTTATCTCTGAACAGTTTCTCATGTATTCCTCATTTAGCATTGTTTTCTACACTGTCACACTACGTTTTCTCATTTTTTCTAAATGTGCCAGCTGCCATCTCATATGTTCTTATTCATTTGACAAGTATTATGTAACTCTAGATATTGAAGAGAAAAAACCTTCCATAAAATGATTCCTGAACATTGGATTCTGCATATACGTCTGTTTTTCTGAGGTTTTCTCACAATTTGTAACTGAAAGTGTTTGTTCTGCTTAGTGAGTGAAAACATTTCAGTACACGTCTTTTTCAAATATTTATGTAAAAGAATGAAAGACGGAGAGAAAGAAAGCAAACCAGTAAAAATAAACAACCAGCTCTTCATCAGGTTCCTCGACGTTCGGGATCCTGTTTACCGCTGCGTGTTCGACTTTCAGATCACTACGTCACAGTCTTATCTGCAGCCTCAGTAAACTGAGTCACTAGCAGGTGGGCGGTGAAAGCATCCATATTGATTATTTTAAACAGACAGCCGTTGTAAATAATATATGACTGTTTGGGTAGCTATTGATTGCAAACTCACCCACTGCCGTCAGAGATGCAGCCTACTGCAGCCAGAAACACAGAGAGAGAGCGAGAGAGAGAGAGAGTGTGTGTGTGTGTGTGTGTGTGAAAGAGAAAGAGAGAGAGAGAGAGAGAGAGAGAGCACGCTTGTGTATTTCAGTGTTTGCATGTGTGTTTTGGGCAAAAGAAAACAACCTGAAGGCCTTTGGTCTCCAGCTCCTGCAGCCTGTCAGTGTCTGAATAGTGGAAATTATCCATCTGTTAAGGATCTCATTCAGCGAGCGAGCAGAGTTCTCTCATCATTGATTATCAGCTTCATAATCTGACTGCGGGCGCAGCACAAGTGCAAAAAGGAGACTGTTAAATTCAGAAATAATGAAGTGAGCTCTCTTTATCAAGAGCTCTCTTGATTATAAACGCGCTGAAGAGTGTGTCTAATTGATGTTTTTATTAATTCTCCGCTCCAATCAGGGTTCACGTGGCTAACAGGCCGGAGCTGCTTTAGTTTGTGAGATGTATTTTACAGGTAGTTCAGTTTGTCAGGCAGCTCTCGAACGTGTGTCAGAGAGCGAGCTGCAGAGTGTGTAAGACTTCCTGCAGCCGTGTCAAAGGTCACGACTGCAGAGAGATAAAAACAACACGACTTCTATCATTTCTGCTTTTATAAAGTTTACTGTGCACACAAAGATCACTGCAGGTACCAGAGCTCAACAAGACAAAGTCCTCCTTTAAAAATCTCTCCTCAAACATCACCTTAACCTTCCTGTTATAATCTGCTGTTATCCTTTCACTTTAACTTTATTCACTTTATATTTTGGTTCTGATCCATTTTCTGCTACTGATCCTTGTTTTCACTGCGTCTTCTCCTCATTTGCATTTTGATCTCTTCCACAGCTGCGTGCACACCACACCCCTTCATCACTTCCCGTAGCCTCCTCCGACCAACCGACCAATTACCAGCCCCTCCCGTTTTATTCCTCTTTTCCTCCTCCTCGCTCTCTTTTACTCCCTTTTTTTCCCCGTGGTGATAATGAGAGGCAGACTGTGACCTGCAGGCTGAGCGACTGTCCAAACACGACCACACTACATTAGGTAACTGTTCGCTGTCATAATTCATTCTCATTCGTCCCTTTTTCAATTTACATCAATGCTGATGACATTACTTGTAACGTAGATCCAAATCATGTGTTTTAGAGAGAAAACACAATCATATCTCATGTATTTTTAAAGCGCTGTTAAATGTGTTATGATTGGACCGCTGAAAGGAAATGCCAAAATCACAGTCATTAGTTCAGTCAATTGAGTTATATTCATGTCCACATGTGGCCTCTCTCATCATCTGCCTGATTCACAGTCGCTGTGCTCACCTCGGCTGTTTTCCACTCACTCAAACAGCAGTATAATACAATATCTGTGCAAACCAGACCTCCATTAGAACCACCATCAGCTCATTTTAAATCAACCTAATAACATTTTCACTCTGCCGAGCAAAATGATCTGACGTAAACTTGACTTTCTACAATTTTATCATGTTGTAAAAACAAAGATCAAGTAAGCAGCTTCATGTCAGTTTGTAAAATATGAACCTTTGTACAGATGCTCTCCAGAGGATGAACCGTAAAAACTTTGCCTCAATTTCTGGATTGATTATCGTGAAATCTGGTTGAAATGTCTCCTCGTCTGCTGGTTGAACTGTGCAGACGTTCATGGTTACCAAAGACTTTTTATCATTGGCCATCATCTGGTTAAATGTTCTATTTCAAACACTGTGTGACCTACAGAAGTAATGACATTTCACTGATCGAACCTTTATCTCCCTGCACCGACTCTGATGCCGCCTTCATTTTTCTCTCCTCTGCAGCACCTGTGGTGATAATCGGTAATTGCAGGTGTATTTTTGGACCTCACTTCAGCTTCACTTTCAAGTTTCATCATCTGCAGCCATCAGTCTTTTCTTGGTTTGTTAGAAACCATAGAAACCATTTACTCACAGCTCTGACAGAGACCTGAAAAAAGCAACTCGCTGCCTCACACACAGGTGACGAGGAACAGCGAGTCTGTTGCATTAAAAGTCGCGTTAAAAGTCTGTGACACCTGTGATTTTTAAAATTTCTGCAAATTTGCAGGCTTTCATCAGCCACCATCGCATTACCTATAAAAAGTATTAATTTAAATAAAAACATGAAGCCAGGGCTTTAAAAAGTGAGCAGACAGGAAATGCATTTATGTTGATTCTTTGCATATTTTCATTTCTTCACCATCGACACGAACGCTGAACTGTGCACAGTGAATGTTAGCACGCTAACATGGTGACATAACACCTGCTGCACATTATCATGTTCACTGCGAGCGTTCGGTTCAAAGCACCGCTGTGCTGCTCGCAGGTGATTCGCTCTTTTTATCTGGTGTAAAATATGATGCGTGTTGCGTGTGACAGATTGGCAGAGGTGAGCCTGCCCATTATTAGGCCCTGTCATTATATCTGTTCCTGCCTGACAAGAGGCCGGGAGGGGGTTTAAGAACAAAGCGCCGCGGGGGAAACGCACACCTGAGACACGACAATGCTTCAGCGCTAATCTGTGCTGTCAAACACACACAGGCACACAAACACGAGCGCAGGAGAGTCGTCCTCCCTGCAGCCCGCGGCCATGTACGCTCGTTTTCTCTACAACACGCACGCACAAAGACACGTATGCAGAAAATCGAGAGGGAACAGATGACGAAGTGAAGGAGGGACAATTTGAGATAATTTGAGTTATCTCAGCTGTAAGAGGGAGACAGAATTTAATATACTTCTCTTCTCTGTGACTGAACAAATGGGCTTCACGGCGAGGTGAGTATTAGGTGACAAGGCTGAGAAGATGGAGTTAAAAAAAGGTAAAAAATATCTCAATTTGTGGGATATGAAGTGCTGTTTGTTCTTATCTTAACAAAGTAAGTCCCCTCTGAGTCCCAGGAAACTTTGATTTGCCACCAATTTATTCAACTCAAGGATCTTTTAATAAATCCCTGACATTTGTTGATAGTTGGAAACACAATGACTGAACTGATGAGAGACATCTGTTTTATTTTATTATTAAAATGAAGTAGGTGCAGCAGATTATCTGCGGAGGAGGCTGATTTTACACTGTATGTGCACAAAACGTCAGATTTGTTGTTTTATGACTGAATGTCTCTGTAAGGGCATTTCGTCTCGACCAGTAAAGGTCAGACCTTCAGCGACAGCAATAATGAGATTTATTGTCACACCAGAAATCGTTCTGTCTGCCCGTTTTTTCATGCAGTTAAATCTCCTTTTGGATTAAAAACGAGCCGTGAGAGGAGGAGAGGCTGGTCCGGACGCGGCCACGTGACGAGCAGGGCTCAGGCCTTAACCCGATTAAGACCAAGACAAGACCCACTCAATTAATAGGAGCAATTGACTCGTGTAGTCCCACACAGCTTCTGCCTTTTCTAGGAAGCGCAGGAGCAAATGAACATTGATTGAACTATGCATGAGCTTCAGAGCGAGCTCTTTCCATTCTCCTCCACCAGTTTCCTCCAGATTGTCATTTTAAAATTAACTAATTAAAAATAATCATTTTAATGGGAACTCTGCATGAAACTGATTGCAGAATGAAAAGAAATAAACATACATTTCCAGGGTGCTTAGTCAATTGGCAAATTTTCTATTAATAAGGCGTGTGTACGTGTGTTACTGTGCATGTGTATGTGCGTTTTTTCTCGTGCTGTTTTGGGAAGTGTTGGCTTCAACATTCGTCATGAGGGGGGGTCTATAAATAATAACCTTTCTCAGACTGTATGATTCAGAAGCTGTGAAGTCAAACTGCAGCGTGATGCAGAACTTCAGCTTCATATTAAGAAGGTATACGTGTGTGTGCGTGAGGGTGCGCCAGTGTCTGCGTTTGTGTGTCCTTGTGAACAATAATACTCACTTCATGATCACTAAGGTTAAGTCTGAACAAACTGAAGCCTTAAACCTTCAACTTTCACCTGATGTTAATGTTGAGGATCTGCTGGGCTCCCTCAGGACGAAACTATATAAATGTGCAGAAAGATCCTACAAGATCCAAATGCTGCAAACTCAGTCACAGTGAATCAAAACCACTTCAACATCTGACACAAGCCTTTTTCAGGATGCTCGACAGATGAACAACTCTTTATAATAGATTCATTTTTCAAAAA
>JAVQJZ010008917.1:0-12180 GCA_036025355.1 Leiopotherapon unicolor
ACCTCTAATCCAGAGCATGTCAAGTCATGTCGAAAGTATAATACACAAACTGAACCACGCTTAAGATTTACTTTCATCTAATTTACACTTGACAGGCTTCTTTTTTGTACATAAAGGAGAACAAACTGTTATGAATTTGGTGACAGAGTGGTAGATTCACTGAGGAAGGAAAGGTAAAACTCTTCATAGATTATGCTGTAGCCCAACAGCTCAGAGTCTATCAGGGTTGTGTGTGTTTGTAGGGCAGCAGCAGCACACCTATTATCTAATGAACCTCACAGTTGGAAGTCTGCATGTAGCAGACTACCGATTCTTAAGAGGAAAAATATAAACAACTCTAAGCAGATTTAAACTGGGCTGTGGAGTTAAAAAAATGAGACAACGCTGATCAGGTGTGACTACATAATAAAAAATTAATAAATCAATAAACGAAAACCTGGAGGATGCTCTTTTCATAAATCATAAACTGATAACCTGTTAGCACGTAGGCTAACAGTGTTAAAGCTGCACCTTCTCGCTGGCTCGGAGAGTTAACAGTGCTAATGCTAGCTCGCCTAACAGCAGATAAGTCTCTTCACTGGCTGATTCCAGATTAGAGCAATACACTAATCCCAGAGGCCCCGCAGCAGGGTCAAAATCTCCAGACAGCTCATCAGCAGGAGTCTGCCGTCGCTGAATATCTCTCCACTTTGCTCGGACAGGTCTCACAGAGCAGAAGTTTCTAATTTTTTTATATCGAGGAAAATTGCAGCGTTAGGCTTTTGTGGTTTGTTTGCGGGCTCTCCTACTTGGAGTGACGACGCAGAGAAGAAAAACACATGCAAAAAGAAAATTATGAACACAAGGCTAATCTGGAAACAAAAAATTTTAAGTGAAAAAACATAAAAAAGGATCACTGTTTGTAACTGCTTGCTGGAAGTCCAATATTACTCTTAAGTCCAATATTAAAATAGTCTTCCTGATCATCTAGATCACACAATATTTGCACACACACTGTAGCCCTGCCAGTATTTTGCCATTGTAGTGAGAACTACACATGTCAACTTAATTTTAAAACAATTGCATTTATCAAACAAAAAAAGGAGAAAGCAATAATTGCTTTATCAATTTCCTCTTTAACTGACGCTCTAAAAGAAAGCATCCGTGTGATTGATCCGCAGCCTTAAGAGTCTGCCTCTTCCCTCCACTCAAGGAGCCCGCAGAGAGCATCCCAGACTCCTTGGCCTACGTCTGCGCTCTCAGGTGTCAGATTTGCGGCCCTCTGTCGCCATGCGGGCTGTCAGAAGATTGTGCTGGGGCTGCACAATTAGACACAGCTGCATGCACACACACACACAAAGACAGTAATAAGAAACAAATATGACCGTGCAGACAGAGTCGCAGCAGCAGAGCATTAAAAAGCCAAGCGCTTCAATGCTTCTTTGCTGATGCAAATGGATGTATCTCTATGTTCAAGTGTGCATCACGTCCCCTCTGTCGCCCTCCCGTCTGCTTTCTCAGACAGACGTCCTTGTAAGGGAGGTAAGACGGATGCTCAGTGAGTAAGATCTGTCCTGAGTCACATCTGCCTCCCACCCCGACAGCCTGCCTCGTTTGACAACTGGTCACATCATACCTCCCACCTACACCCCCCCACCCCCACGCATAATTACGCTACAGTTCCCATTTGTCCGCTGTGCATAAACAGCTCTTCCTGAAACCTGCGTGCCGTCTTCTATTAGATCCCAGAACCATCAGCAGGCCTGAGGATGACTCTGACTGTCAGCCGGGGGCCCAGACAGCCAGCCAGTCCGAGCGATGCCTGGACAACAATCACATTATCTCAACACAGGAACACAGACAGAGAGAGAAATACAGCAATCAATATTGTACACTGACGTCTGTCTGACCACTTAAGTTCCTCCCAACAAGATGCTTCCCACCACAACTGAAAGGGGATATTCAGCTCGAGCGAATATTCATATCATGGGACCATGTGAACAAAAAAAAAAAAAAAAACAGCACAAACTGATATACTTCCGCCTGCTACATGCACAGCTGCATCACAGTGAAACTCGTATGAGGAATTACAGGATAAGATTTCAGAGCGTTACTATCAGCGCTGTCACTGTTCCTGTTATGAAGCGGTGACATATTCGCCCTGTCAGAAAAAACAAAGAAATCAGACAGTTTAATCAAAATATTTGACTCTCTCTGCTCCTACTTATGTAACGTGCCGAACAAAGGTTTATCTGTGTTCTGACTGGCTGGCTGCAGCTTTGTCAGGTTTCTGTCAGGCCGAGTGAGTGGTCCAGCACACATCAGCGACACCTCCCCAGTCATCCATCTCTTTCTCTCTCACTCTATTCCCCCCCCCTCTCCTCTCTCCCGCCTCTGCACATTTCACTTTGACAAATGTACAAGAACAGGCCGCTCCTGTAGGACTGTGGGAGGCGGGGAGGGGAGGTATGGATTGGTGGGGGGAATTGAATTTGATAGATAAATGTCTGAAGATAGTGCTCCCGCTCTCTCTCTTCACGTGTGTGTGCGTGCAAACTGTACATACAAGTGAGTGTGTGTGTGTGTGTGTGTGTGTGTGTGTGGAGATGATGTTGAGTAGACTGTTTTTGTGAGGCTACCACCCGGACAGCTCATCTCAATAGCACATTAATGTTTAATGGGGGCTAAAAATATCTGACATTATAATGCTCTATGGGCTTTTTGTGTGATGTATGTGGTTGCAGTCGTTTGTAGGAATCAAAATTTTCCAAACCACAAATACACGCTAACTTTGACATTTTTTGACACTAATTCAATTGTATGTTTGGTTGTGTCTTGCAAACAAAGTGTCCCTGTAATGTTTATATAGTGCTCCGTACACAATAAGCACTTTGGGTCCACAAAGCAAGTCATTTTAGTTGTTTAACTTTGTGAAAATTTGTAATAATTGCAGCATGAAGAACAATGGGGGGCACATCGTCCACTGTCTTGCAAGTCCACAGCAGTAAATGGGATGATGTATGAGCATGCGTCCGCCGGCATTTTAGTAAAGTGGTGGGTCTTACCTGCAGACTTGGGGGTGAATTTATCCCTGTTGGCGGCACACACGGCCAGCAACCTGTAGCCCAGGTCCAAGTCAAACCCCTGCTGAGCTGCAACGCGACTCACCACCTGGAGAAAGAGGCAATTGGGTCATGAATATATCTGCTTTTCTTCAGGCGTTTAGCATGATATCAACTGCATATCCGTCTGTCTATCTATCCCTCCTTTAGATGAATGAGAAATGCTAAACAAACAGCAAGTCATAGCTGAAGCATCTTAATCCTTTCACTTTTCTTAATTGTGTTAATATTCTGAGCTGCTATGATTTAGCTTTGTTCCGTCTTAGGACAGACACACACAAAAAGCACTCATACCCGTACAAACACACACATCTACACAGACACAGTGAGATTAATGTGGAGTCTGCAGTCTGGACTGCTCCAGTGATCCACAGTCAGGACGAGCCTGATGACTGCATCAAGCTCCAAGAGGGGTGAAGGAGCCAAACCACAGTCGCTCTGCAGAACGAGCAGAGTCTCTGAAAGGTTATCCTCAAACAAGCCCGCTCAGGCTCTAAAATGAACAGAGTTGGTCTCCTGGCTAAAGGTTGCCAGTTCAATTACCCAAACAGACCAGGGAAATGTGGAAATAATAGGTATTGGGATGTTTCTCACTGTTGATGTGAGACCATTTGAACTCTGTGAGTGTATTGGAGGGCACTGCAGAGAATGAGTAAGTAAACTGTGTTTTAGCAGAGTCCCCTGGGTGAAGAAAAGTTAAAAATCTTGCTTTTCCCTCCACCTTTGAGAGGAACCAGTACCACAGCTGAAAGATCTTAATAATCCTTTTTGCATTAATGACTTAAAAAAGAGGTTGAACATTTATGGGACACAAAGCAGGAGCCTCCTGGACCCCAGTATAACGGTAAAAGGGATGCTGAGTGACGTTAAACAGGACTCAGGAGACAGGGGTAAATCATTATTAGAGGGGAGGCCCCTTTGCTTTTATCTGTTAACAGATGAAAATTCCTCTGCTCCCTCTGACCTCAAAACACACATTACCTTTAACAAGGTCAGCCGGGGTGCCTTTTAGAGAGCCAACAGCTAGCAGTGGTCGTAAAGTGCCTTTGTCACACGTAAAAAGGTTGCTTGAGCACTAAATGAAATGCTATAGAAAAAATTACGCTTATAACTCTGATTTATTTTATTGTTTTAATCGAGAGATGGTAATATACAATTCTATAGTTTCACTAAATCACGTTAAGTTCATTCGAAGCTGTTTAGGATGTGATTCCAGGGATAAATACTTAATCTGTTCAACCCAACCGTATTATGCAAACGATGACGATTAAGACAAACGGTCGAATCATGTTGTTGTCAATCGTTTAATTTCCTGCGTGACTGAGTTTGCCCTACAGTTTGCACAGGGCAGGCAGCCAGCTGCAGAGGCTAGCATAGATTCAACACGGATTTAACAGTGTTTCACCTCATAAGCCTTTTTCAGCTTAATCTCCCACTGAGAATGTACATCCAGGCCCATATTCCTGTCAATATGAGAGAACACTGCGAGAGGTGCCGGAGGGTTACTGGGCCATTCGTGTTCTTGTTTATCTATTTGCTGGTCTTAAAAAAAAGCGAGTTTTGTAGTTTATTTCTTGTTGAAACAGTGATATGAGAAAGGCAGCTTTTAATGAACTAAGTGGGTGATTTTAGAAAAGTGTGGGACTAGAGGCAGAAATAATACAGATTCACTGACATTACCAACACTCTAGATAGTCTGTATATAGGGGACAAAAAAAACAAACAGACAGCAAAAACTACAGCTCTGACAGCTCAGTTATGTCATCTTTTTATTGGCTCTGGAAATGATACTCCACCAGGGATCAGAGGATGACCTCCATATGTACAACACGCCAGAGGAAGCAGGCCACTCAACATGAGGCACAGATTCAAATTTTATTCACTACCACAACAACTTTCAAGGGATGCAAGTGAAAAGGATGCATAGACATCTTTAAATTTCAATTTCGACACTCTGAAACGTACCGAGCGCGGTGACATCATGAAATCCCTGAAAGAATGCGTGGACATGTTGCGTGCAGTAATTCTCCAGATAAGAAGCCATTTGCTCTCTCAGCCTGATGAAACAATTTAGCTGATGGAAACAGCCCCATGCTGAGGGGGATCTCTGTGGTGGGCTCCATTGTATAGCTCTTTATCTGCCTTTAAGAGGCTTTTATTGTGATTTACACATTAATGAGCATTTATCTGTTTGCTCACGCTACCACTTCAGCCGGGGACAATGTTCCTTCAAAGACTGATCTTGGCGATAAACGCGTGAAACTTTCAATGCTCTGGTCTAAAGCCTCTTTCACACATGTGACTGTGTGTGTGTGTAAAAGCGAGAGTGTTTTCACACACCTGGTGCAGGCAAGCTCTCTGGCCCTGAGCCCAGATCGATGAATGGTAGCTGGTGAACTGGAAGGCGATAGCCAGAGGTGACCGGCTACCCACAGTCCTGTTCAAGCCTCGTCTTTGTTGTGAATGTACGTGCGTGTGTGTGGGTAAAGCACAAAGTGGAGAGAAGCAGTGGGTGACAAGGACTTTAACCTGTGTCACTGGCCCCTGACGGCCCGAGCAGCTGCCTTGGATAACTGCTGGGTACAAGCCTGCTGCAACAATGGCCTGTTATGATCCGTTTTTTCACGAATTTGTTAGGAAAAAATGTGAAACCCAAATACAATATGAATGTGTCCAGAAATGGACACATCAACACATCTTTGTTTTCCTTATCTATCCAAAATCTAATTATTGTTTTGCTCATGTCTCCTAAAAAGTACCTGAAAAATCCAACAAAAACCATAATTAGTGTTTGCGTACCGTCAGACATCCCATGAGACTTTGCTCGAAAGGTCGCTGGAAGGCCCGGGGATCTCCACACCAGTCGAGCAGCTCTGTGGCGGCCGAGTGGAAGTTGGCCGGGTTCTGTAAGTGCTGTGCAAACACAGAAAAAGCAGACCACCATTAGAAACAATGGGCAATAATGAATCTTCGTCTTTTTTTCTGTTTAAGTACAAATTGGAAAAACACTGAAACCAAATAGTTTTGCAGCCCTGCGATCCCCCTCCAAACTGTCTTGATTTAATGCCTTGTATTTCTGCACAACCCTGTGAGGACCTTGACTCCTTCCAATGTACGCCCACTCAGGGCTCTGCTGCATTGTGGGAAGAAGATCACACCCATATCAACAATGATGCCAGTGTTTCCTGTTAATCTCTCTTGGCAACACCCAGCCCTCACCCCCATGACCCACACAGCAACCAAATCTTTCCCTCCAATCCTCCTTCTCTCTCCTCCCTGCATTCATTGCCTGTTTTCATAATGTAACAGAGCCTCGGCACCAGAAGTCCACTGGCTGGCTTGGCTGTTCACAAAGAAAAACAACCTTGGTTCTGGCAGCTATGTGTGCAGACTCAATACGCGCCGTTGGTGTGTTGTCTAATCTCTTTCAGTCTCTGTCTGTCTCTCTCGCTTGTTCACTGAGGCCTGAAACAGTTGAGTCTTTTCTTCCCAGTGTCTGAAGGCTACTCAGGCTGGCAGGACACAATAAGCGGTTTTAAAATTGGGCTCCCTTTCTTCACGGCTCAGGAGGTTAATAGCTCTGAAATGGCGCAGAGCTGCAGCTTGTTCAGTCGGCGAGATTGAGCCCACTTGAAAGCATTTATTATTCTCATCTGGAGCTGAAGCGTTTTGTTTTGTGTTCTTGCAGAGAAGGTAGAGCTATTGTCTTTAGGGGGCAGCAGAGGTGAGCATTTCTGAAAGGGCAGCTTTTTGGCGGTGTGTGACAAAAGGGCTCTTCGGTGTGAACGAGGCCTAACATGTCAGGCCTGGTACACGCCCGCCGAGAAAATCTCTGAAAGCCTCCAATGATATCATGAGCTTCAAGAGAGGCCTTGAGTGACTCATCTTTTTTGATGTGAAGATTAGCCATTACAGAGTTAGGCTGCGGACTCTCACTGGGGTTTGACTGATGATGAAGAGATGCAGGGAGAGCGGGGGGAAAGTGAGAGATGCTCTTGTTGAATGAGTGGGGAGGAGAAGAGCCTGTTCTAGATGAGTGATATAATCTGGCATTATTGCTGCTTGATGGGAAGCGTATCAGCCTCCAGCGCGAGAGGAATCAGAACTGGCACAGCAGGGGCTGTCTGTCTAGATCTGAACTCACAGCTCCTCCTGCCGCAGCGCTCGCAACCGACTCTGCCTGACAACCTCGACTCTGGCGTGAGGGGGAGGACAGCCGAGTGAAACTGCTCCGCTGAGCTCTGGTAGGAGGATGGGGCCTGAGCTGTTCTTGTTGTTGTTGCTGTTCAGGGTTGGATGAGGACAAGAACCGGGAGGTAGAGGGGTGGGGGCGGCGGGGGGTTGGTGACAACAGCAGTGATGGGTTTTCAGCAGACAAAAGAGCCCGACATTGGACAGACTGTCCTCTACGAGATGATGGACTGACTTACCCCCTTTCGGTGCAGCTAAGGATCAGGCTGTTCGGTCGCCTACCTGGCTGCATGAGAAACAGCATAACACCTGGCTCTCTGCCAGCGGCTTTCCCCAAACCAAAACAACACCCTGCTGGCTGAGCTGCCACAAGCTCAGAGCTCGCCGACTAACTCTCCACCTTTGAAGTCTGGTTTACTACGACTTCTATTACAGCCAGAGCCGGGGAGTATATAAACCAAACTACAATTAGTGCATTTATTAAGCTAGACGCGTTAACTCGAGCTATTTAGGGCTTATCAGTGACGCCTGGGAAAATAATTGAGGAGACTTTGTGAAGTAGAGTAGAGTCAATTCAGCCACGTTTGAGAAAAGCTGACATTTTGGAAACCAAGCTTTTCCGAGATATTCACGTCAAGGGCACAGCTACACGCAAAACAGCAAAAGAACTGAGGTATTATGAGCCTGTTTAGATAAAGGTGGTTAAGGATGGGTGCTCAGAGGTTTGGAGGGGGGCGCGGGGTGGGGGTGGGGGGGGGGGGGGGTTAACAGCAAGCACAGAAAAAAAAAGGATGTGTCACCTCATAATCGCAAGCTCAAAGCCCTATCATTCACTGATTCACTGTGAGGCATGGTGTCATATGGATGTTGGGAGATATAAAGGCTCACACCCACATAGCATAAACAAATAAGCCAGCCAGCCAGCCAGTGATTTCTTGCAGACTATTAATCACAGGCAGAGGCGGTAGCCCTAGGTTATGTCTATGTGTCTGACTGTGTCTTTCTGTCTGTATCTGTCTGCGAGGAGTCTTCTGAAAGCTCGCAGTCAAGGAGGCATTTAAGCAAAACCACAACAAGGGCCGACATACGTCAGGAGTCAGGAACGTGATGTAAGGGAGCACAGGACCAGGAAGGGGGTGGGGGGTAGGTGGTGGGGGGAGGTAGAGTCTGTTATGTTGCTGGTCTCTTTGAAGTCTCTTCTTGTGCTCATTGCCAGATTTGCCTCCCTCTCTTTCTCTCTCCCTCTCTCACTCTCTCTATGACCCTGTGCAACATGATCTGTGCGACTGGAGCTAATGGCCAGAAAAACTGATGCCCATATAAGGTGCTGAGGGGAGAGAGGAGTGTAGGAAAGGAGAGGAAATGCAGATTCTTGAGTCCTTGCCTCCAGAAGACACATCTGTAGAAGTGCTGAAAGACGACAAGGGAGGTCTAACAGTGTCCTCATACACACCTGTTTGATGCACTGCAGCCTGTCATTGGTCTGCTGGATGTGCCGGTCCATCGATGGTAACGTGTTCATCTTGGTGTCTCTACCGTGACGCCATTAAAAGTTCTTCACTCTGCAAAAGAAGTAGGAGGAGGAGGAGAGGTGCATCTGTTAGATTTTTTTTTTGTCAGGTCACCCATGTGAATAGTTTGTAGCCTGTGAAGTTCAAACAGCATTTTAGCAGCTTGACAAATTCTCAAACGGGGGAAACAAGCTTGTTTATGTACTGACTCATCGAAGAGCTTGATCCGCCTCTAGCACGTCTTTTTCTTTTTTTTCTTTTTGGCAAAGGAATGAAACTGAGATGTTCCACAGCAGCACCGTTGACTACAAAACAGACACATGATGAAACTGAAAGCAAACTTCACTGCTCTGTGTTACCTATGGCAGGAAAAACACCCGTTGCAACTGAGAAAGGACATCAACTGTTATCTCTGCTAGAAACAGGCACACCTCGCAGTCAAGGTTATCAGCGCGGCATAGACAACTAATTCATGCCCAACATCTAACACCTGATAAGATTCAGCTTTGCCTTTTCTCTGTGTCTATCTTGTTTGGATCCAGCAGCGAGCAGCAAACGCACGAACAATTTGCTACTCACTACTCAGACCATCTCGGAGAAATGGGCTGAGGCTGGATTAATAGGTATCGTGCTGTTTGTTTTTTTGTTTTTGTTTTGGGGTTTTTTGGGGGGTGTTTTTTTTTTTTTTGCCAGTGAGGCCTCCATCCCTCACCGTCCCCCTGTGTTTTTATCTTCATCAGTGTTGGTCCGCCTCGCATTCCTCGACACAAAAGGCGAACTGAGTAACCACAGGTGGGGGTGGGTGAGGAGCAGGGTGTGTGTGTGTGGGGAGGAGGGACCAGGGCTCTAGAAAGCTGCTCAGTACTGATAAAGGGTCCCCCAAGATCCCCCGCTGTGACAAACAGAGCGAGAGAACGAACACGATTGGAAGCGTCGCGCTCAGCCGGGGAGTTTTCATGTGTAATGCTCAGTCTGGTGGGCTTATCTTAGGAGTATTGCAAGTGCGCGCACTCTTTTTTTCTGCCTCTTTTTCTCTCTCGCACACACAAACTTAACGCACACACTTAAGAACATGTAAACACAAAAGCTTGAATTCTTCACTTTGATTAAGCGTAAAAGGTAAAACTTCAAAGGAACACCTTGAGAATAAGAGTGTGTTACTAATCCTCGAAGCTTAAGCATTACCAGAGTAGAATTACCTGGAGTGCACTTGCACAAAGTCTTAAACATCAGCGGATAGACTGCTGGCACAAGGAAAAGGGGAATTTCTGGAGTGAATGTGGTCAAACGCTGGGCAGCTAAATGTCTCTCATCAGGTTACGTGGATGTGATGCTGCAGCGGTTGATGACTGTCTGCGAAAAAGTCCCTGCAGAAAAAAAAAACAGCCGACTTTACATTCTGCAGGGCACAAAGCCACTCTGACCAAGCATAATGTGACCATAACTCTGGGTGGCCTAATTCTGCTGTGCTGTGTCTCCCAGCATCCAGCAGATGTCTCCCTCTCCTGCTGCTAACCAGCGTGTCTCTTTCGCACACTACACCCGGAGCAAGTGGTCCAGAGAGGGCTCCTTTAAGCCCTGACAAGTGCTACAAATCCCCTTCAGCAGCCAGGCAGCACCGCGGACCGCTAACAGGGCACACTCCAGCCCAGCGCTGGCCGCCTGACCTTGTGGCTATTGATTAACTGTTTCTCCTCCAGCTCCCCTTCCTGCTGTCCCAACACACCAGCAGCCAAGACCGGGGAGGAGGGAGGAGTGTGGGAGGTTTTGGGTGGAGGTGGTGGGGTGTGAAATCCGCCTCTTTTACCCAATAATCTCTTCTTTTTTTCCCCCTCCTTCTCTCTGCTGTGCTTCCACAAGCACCAATACACACGCACGCACGCACACACACACACACACATCTCCCACAAACAGGCTATTGTTGGTCGATGAAAAGTTGGGCCCTCAGGTTCTGAAAGGAAAATGAGTGAGGTGGAGATGCGACTGGCCGGCCAAGGCTGGTGTTCAGTTAGTTGTGTTGTAACTGAGATAAGAAGTCAGCTCACCTGATTGACTGGCGCTCTAGCACCACACACAGACACACAGACCCCCCTCGGCCAGTTTGAGGGAAAAATGTGTTGCATAACAGACAATGCTTCAGTGGAAACATGGCAGAAACACTCCTCCTGCCCTACATCCTCACCCCTCCCTGTTTACTATCAAAACAAAATACAGTAATCTGTCAACTCATCACAGGAAGGGAAACAAGTTGATGTTTTAACAGCAAAATGTTGACATCTCTGCCTCTGCTTCTCCACAGATTGACTGATTACAGCTGGAATAAGATAAAAAAAAAAAACTTCAAGAATGGTAGCAGTGTGTGATTTTCCTCCTCTTTTCCAGACTCCCATTTTCTGTTTTTGACTTTTTCTGAGAGTTGCTGCTGTCGTTGTTTGAGCACACACACACTGAATACGAGCCCGTTTAATCTTTATTGTCTTCCAAACATCTTAATCAGCTCCACTCAGCACTGCTTACCAGAGGTGCAAAGCAAAGGATTACACATCCAATTATGCTGTGCATATTACAACCTCTCTTTAAACTGCAGTGGGAGGATGCTGCCATGAATCAGAGCGGCGTAACAAACCACAAATAATACTAACATCTGAGTGAAGCTTCTCTTTCTGGAAAACACACACACACACACACTTTTTGTTTCCCTCCTTCTCCCTTTCCTGAGCAAAACAAGCTGGGGGAAGTGGGGCAAGAAATAAGTGCTGAGAAACAAAAGCAAAGTAATATGAAAAGCACTGAAGTATGGCAGGAAGGGGGCAAGAAGGGCCAGGCTCAGTGGGGAAAAGAGAAAGAAAAAGACAGAGTGTTGAAATTATCTCTTCATTATCAGCGAGCAGCACACGCACACACTCATTCATGCCCACGCGCACGTAGAGTCAGATTTCTCATAGCATGACCGATTTCTCATTTCAGACAAATGACTACCACCTTTGTCAAGTGCAGCTCGCCTTGTGAATGTGATCAGTCGGTCGGGGGTTACGTGGAAGCGGTCACACAGGAACTCACACCGCACTCATGATGGTGTGTATTGTATGGGAGTACATTAGGAGCCTGGGTTTGGCTAAATGGGTTGAATCAGTGTCAAGATATAAGTATGGGTATTTTCCAAAGTTCCAAAAACACGAGTACGATGAGGTAAATGAGGTAAGACTTGATTTCATGCGGGTTAAGGACAGGCACAGAGACACATTATTTCAAAAGTGCATTTATCAACTCTACAGATCTCAAACACATTCTTGAGAGCATCAGCTTAAAGGAATCACAGAGGACATGTTGAGAATTGCATGTATAGCGCCTTTTTTTTTTTCCAAGTATCAGACTAT